>PVJN01015961.1:0-36829 GCA_004026805.1 Lasiurus borealis
CTTTGGGACACACTCCTAGCCTCTAGGCAGGAACTAACAGAAATTAGCATGATACAGACAGTTTCGAGTAAACAAGGAGTAATCAGCTCTGACCTTTCAGAGCAATTAAGGTTGGCCAGCCCTCTGGCCTTCCATTTACATCCTTTGAAGTGAGAACAATTACATCCACCTAGTGAGAACAATATTTGGTCTCCGACACTTTTTCTCTGAAATAAATAAATAAATAAATAAATAAATAAATAAATACATACATACATACATATATATATACACACATATATATACACATATACATATTATTTTTTAAATCTTACAAGAATCAATAGGCAGCAAAATATCAGACATATATTGTAGCAATATATTTACTGATACAGCTCCTAGGATGGAAATTAAGGTGTAAATAAACAAATGGGACTACATCAAAATAAAAAGCTCTGCACAGCAAAAGAAAGCATCAACAAAACAATAAAAAAGCCCATTGCATGAGAAAACATATTTGACAATGTTATATATGATAAGGGTTTAATCTCCAAAATTTATAGGGAAGTCATACAACTTAACAAACTGAAGATAAACAATCCAATACAAAAATGGGCAAAGCATCTAAATAGAAACTTCAAAAGTGGACATACAGAAGGCCAACAGACATATGAAAACATGCTCAAAGTCACTAATCATATGAAAGAGGAAATCAAGAAACAATGAGGAACCATCTCACACTTGTCAGAATGACTATCATCAATAAATCAACAAATGACAAGTGCTGGAGAGGATGCAGAGAAAAAAGAACCTCTTGCACTTCTGGTGGGAATGCAGACTGGTGCAGCCACTGTGGAAAACAGTATGGAATTTCCTCAAAAAATTAAAAATGGAACTCCCAGTAATCCCATTTCTAGGAATATATCCCAGGAAATCAGAAACACCATTCAGAAAGGATATATGCACCCCTATGTTCATAGTGGCACAATTTACCGTAAGTAAGATTTGTAAACAGCCTAAGTGCCCATCAGCACATGAGTGGATTAAAAAACTGTGGTACATCTATGTGGAATACTATGCTGCTATAAAAAAGAAATAACTCTTAAAATTTTCAGCAGCATAGATGGACCTGGAGAGCATTATGCTAAGTGAAATAAGCCAGTCAGAGAAAGATAAATATCACATGATCTCACTCAATTGTGGAATATAATGAACAACATAAACTGATGAACAAAAAATAGATCCAGAGACACAGAAGAATTGAACAGACAATCAAACCTCAGAGAGAAGGCAGGGAAGGTGAGGGATGGAGATAAGAAATCAACCAAAGCATTTGTATGCATATATAAACATAACCAATGGATCCAACAACATTCTTAATAATTATTTTAATCAATTAATATAATTATATATTCATGATCTCAAATATTAAGTTCAATTATTAATCATAATGTTAGGTTAAAAATGTGTCATCAATTATTCATTACAACATATGTTACTTACCATAAAATATAGTTTAGGACAACAAGTAGGAAAATTC
Organism: Lasiurus borealis; assembly: GCA_004026805.1. NCBI lineage: Eukaryota > Metazoa > Chordata > Mammalia > Chiroptera > Vespertilionidae > Lasiurus > Lasiurus borealis. The sequence continues at coordinate 1,520 of PVJN01015961.1, forward strand.
ATGTGAAATTGTTTTTAGCTTAAATTGTTTTTTTTAATCCTCACCTGAGGATATTATTTCCATTGATCTTTAGAGAAAGAGTAGAAGGAAGAAAAGGGTAGGGGGAGAGAGAGAAAGAAAGAGAAAGAAAGAGAGAGAGAATATCAATGTGAGAGAGACACACTGACCTATTACTTCTTGCACATGCCTGGACCTGACCAAGGATCAACTTGCAACTGAGGCGTGTCCTTGACCAGGAATCAAACTGTGACTCTGTGGTCCAAAAGCCAACATTCTAACCACTGAGCAAATTAGCCAGGGCTTAGCTTAAATTCTTATTCAATAATTGATTCACAAGATTAAACTTGAATAATTTATTACTGAGACAGTATGAAAAACTGGTCAAGCAACTCAAATTTTAGGAATGCTGAATTGCAATAAGTACTATTTTTATTTCTGCTCAAATAACTCCATTTCTTCTTGAAGTTCTATTAAGGAAAATTCGGTTTTGAAGTGTTTCTTTGGATATAGGCTTTATTTACTCACTTTTAGGAAAAGTCTAAGAGAGAAAACCCCAATATTGTTTTATCAACAGACAGAAGGTGAATTTTAGAATAATAGTGATGATAATAGTTATAGACAGAACTAATGATTGCAATGACATTGAGATGCGAAGATTTTCACTCTTCTTTGTATGACTGGAAACTGATATATGAAATTGACAGTTATCTCACACAAAAATTTATGAGGAACATTTAAAACTATAGGTCCTCTAGGTATAACTTAAAATTCTGATTCATTAAGTCTGGAGTACAATATCTATCATTTTTCCTCAGATAATCCTACTGATGCAGCAGGTTCCTGAGCTACTACCCATGTACATGTGCCAAGGTTTTTTAACATAGTAAGTACCTCAGGATAACTATTAAGAAGGAATGCTCCTGCCTCTCCCCTATTTAATTTTATGAGGAGTAATTTCCTAAAATAATCCTGCTCATTTTATTTCCATAAGAAGTATGGCTAATCTCTTAGTCAACTGACATATAGCAATTAGTCCATGGTTCTCTAGTGGATAGAGTTAATCTAACAGAGACTCAGGACATGCAAAATTTTGGGCTTTTCCCTTCATTTTTCACCATAGGACTGATGGTCTCACAGACACCTGGATAACTTTCCCTTCTATAAACAGACACTTAACCTTTAGAAGACTGGGTTTCCACTGGAGAAGTATTGGCAAGCCAATTTTGATACTACATTGCTCTTTCTAAATTTGCCTTTGTGTAATGAAATTTTTTGTGTAATGAAATAAGAGTTTGTTTTTGACATCATAAGCATGTCTTATTTTTTCAATGGGGTTAAAACTCATGTGCAGAAGAGGAACTATATATTTATTAGAGGCCTGGTGCAGGAAGGGCAGGGAGGGTCACCTCAGCCCAGTCTGTACCCTCTCCAATCTGGGACCCCTCGGAGAATGTCCAAATGCCGGTTTAGGCCCTGGACTAACTGTTCACCTGCCTGCCTGCCTGACTGCCCCGAACTGCCACCTGCTGCCAGCTTGATCACCCCTAACCACATCTGCCTTCGGCCTGATTGCCTTTCATTGCCCATCCCCCTACTGGCTTGGTCACCCCTAACTGCTTCTGTCTGCTGGCCTAATCACCTCCAACTATACCCCTCCAGCCACGTTGCCCCCAACTGCCCTACCTGCCGCCCTGGTAGCCTCATGCACCTGCTGTTTGGTCTTTTGCTTGCCCCTCACTTCCCCCTCTGCCAGACTGATTGCCCCACACCGCCTGTACAGTCATCTGTTCACTTGTTTCCATTGTGACAATTGCTTATGCTTTTATATAAATAGATATATAATCCCTCTAAAGATTAAATAATCAATATAAATTATGATTAGAGTTGAAATGCAAAAGCACGCATAAATTAATTGAATATATTAATTTACAAAATTAAAATCCTAATAGTGTTCAGGGCAAGTTTTTCCTTTTTTTTTTTCAGTAAAACTAGTATAATAGAAATATATGATTGGATAGCTAAACTGGTAGAAATCATAAAATATAACAAGAATTTTGTGAGTATGGCCAAAATCAGTTTGCCATAGTGGATAGAGAGCATCAGCCTGTGGACTGAAAAGTACCAGGTTCGATTCGGGTCAAGGGCATATATATTGGTGGTGGGCACATCCCCAATGGGGGATGTGCAGGAGGCAGCTGATCTATGTTTTCAATCATTGATGTTTCTAGCTCTCTATACATCTCCCTTCTTCTCTGAAAAAAATAAATAGAATATAATTTAAAAAAATAATTTTGTGAGTATGAGAACAAGAGCTAGTCAAATATCTACAGATATAAATACTTGTTCTATTTGATCATGTATAATTCTTCATAATTTTCAAAGCATATCATGAATGGATTTTAGGAATTTATCCATAAAAGCCTTGATAGTCCTTGCATGAGATATACTATAGAAACCTATAACTAACATGTGAAATGTTTTATTCTTCTGTATGAACAACCATCCTCCATATTTGTTGTTTTCTGAATTTTAAGAAAAAATATATTCAAATTGCATTATGAGCAATTATAGTTATATCTAAGAAGAATTAACTGTATCCACAATCTAGAACCTACTACTTCCTGTGTAATAGGTATTTAGTGTTCCATTTTCTGCCAACACTATTATAACTGTGTTTTTCTTTTGGATTCCTTGGTTCATCTTATTTCACATTTTCCTCACATATTTAATCACAAGTCCTATTGACTATCTCTGAAATGTCTTCCTCTGCTAATGCAATAGCTTATCTAGTCTTTAAATTTCTTCCATATCCTGTTAAATATTTGTTCCATTACCAAACTAATTTTTCTAAAATGCAAGTTTCATGATGTTTCCCTTCTATCCTCACTTTAAAAAGTTCAATACTTCCACATTTTTTGCACAGTAAAATTCAAATCTTACAAAATGGATTTAAAAATGCCATTCCACTTAGTTTGTAGTAGTCTGTCACCACTCTGCCACTATTCTGGCTCCATGGACCTTGGGCCCCGATTACATAGAAATACTAAAAATTTACTGATAATGCATGTGAATGGCCCTCTTTCTGTAGAGAGTGTTCTTTCTTTCTCTATCTGGTAAAACAGTAACATAATTTTTAAAACTTAGCTACCTTATCAAAATCTTCTTGAAAAAGTTTACACCTGATTGTCCCTCAAATAGACTAATCATGACCTCCTCTGGGATTCTATTGCACCTCTCAGGTTGCCTATTAAACTTCCCCTTTAAACTATGAGACCATGGAATAGGGACAACATCATTTTTTTGTTCTTGCAGTGATTTGGGACTCCAACAATAACACTAAATACAATCTTTTTGTTTTTGTTTTTGTTTTAAATATATTTTATTGATTTTTCACAGAGAGGAAGGGAGAGGGATAGAAAGTCAGAAACATCGATGAGAGAGAGACATCGATCAGCCGCCTCCTGCACACCCCACACTGGAGATGTGCCCGCAAGCAAGGTACATGCCCCCAACCGGAATCAAACCCGGGACCTTTCAGTCCTCAGGCTGATGCTCTCTCCACTGAGCCAAACCGGTCTCGGCTAAATACAATCTTGATTTTAGTCATAGTTTTCCTGAATTTTACTTCTTAATATACACAAAAGAGATGAGAAACCTTCAGATTATCACATAGATTAAGTGAAAGGTACATGCAAAAATATTGTTATCATAACATAGCACACAGTAGCATTCGATAAGTATTAAAGTTGGAATGTATCATATTTTCAGAGTATCATTCATTTACAAATTGTTAGGCATACTTTAAAGAAAGCTACTATATAGGGAGTAACCTTGAAATTCCAAAAACAAAAATAATGATTAAAGTTACAACATAAAAGTTCAAAGTAACTGAATACATTATTTTATCAATGTATATATATTTTATCAATGTATATATATCAAAACTGAGCTAGATATAAATAATATGCATAGCAAAATGCCTTTATAAAGTACCATCTATATAATAAACAGGTAATATGCAAATTGTCCCTTAGGGTATCACAGTAACAACCTTTCAACAGGCTGTGCATGCAGTAGAGGGACTTGCATGAGGCTCCCTTCACTGCCCCTGGTGCCAGGCCGGGAACTGAAGCTGCATCCCTCGCCCAGTTCTGGAGTCCTCTTTTCCTCCCGGGTGCACCGCCCAGCACCCCTGAAACACCACAACCCAGCCAAGAGCACTCTGCCTGGGGAAGCCACCAACCACCCCCCTCCCCACCCTGAGGTGGTGGGGAGGGCCCGAGGGGCAACACCTGCATGGCAGAAGAGCAGTTCTCAGGGCACAGTCAGCAGACAACAACCAGGGGTGGGGGAGAGGAGGAAGCGGTGCAAGCCTCAGTGGTGACCCTGTGAGGGGTCACGCCTGCAAATTGAGAGGGTGTGGACCCAACAAGAAGGAAGGGCCCAGACGTGATGATAGAATGGATGTCGAGGTAAGGCACCAGACCTGGACCAGCCACTGGGTAAACAATGTGGGGATCCCATCACTACAGACACAAAGGGCAGCCCCGTGATGCCCAGGACACTGGTCAGCCGTCTCAAGTGTATAACCTCGAAGTGTCCTGCTGTGCCATGCCGGCCCCGCCACTGTGGACATCACAGGCAACCCTCAAATCATAGGGAAGCCACCGCAGCTTTCTCCAGCTGTCCATCCATTCTTCTGCCCAGTTCAACCCAGAGAGGAGCTTGCATCCTGGGTGGAACTCCCCCCAAGGACAAGTCAGGCCCTGACCATGCCTGCACAAGTATGCCTGTCACCTGCAAATTTGGGATGAGAGAGGACAGAGAGACACTCGAAGCATGGGAGCAGGCATGCCAGGGGACAGGAAAAGCCTCTGCGTCCCGACCCTTTAAGCACGCAATGGGACTAATGTCTCTTACATGCACAAATGCACACACAACATGCACATAACACAGCAGCACCTGTGATGGACCCTGCTCAGGCCAGGCAGGACCCTCCCCTGACTCAGAGAGGGGAGGTGTGGGTCATGGTAGGCAAGAAACAACTGTGTTATTGCTCAGCCCTTCAAAGCTGGTATGAGAGGGGCCTGAGTCCCCAAACAGAGGCAGCTACAGGTCTCAGAGAGGAAAGAAGTCAATACTAAGACAGAATGAAAAACAAAGAATTTTTAATTAGTCTATAAAAAGAGTAAAAGAGTGAGGGAGGAGGGGGGAGGATGGAAAAGAAAGGAAGAAGGGATGCAAGAACTTTAAAAAGGAGTTAATAGAGAGCAGAGTTAAAGAAGGAAAGAGGATGTGTAAGTGAACTGTAGGAGCTATAATGAAAATCAAGGGTAGTTGTATACTAGGGAAAGATTGTAAAAGTGAGAGTCAGAAAAGAAAAGATAAAAGATAGTGAATAATTAGCCATGCAGATAGATACTAAGAGAGTGGAAGTAAATAGGGAAGAATGTATGGGAAAGGTAGAATGATAGAGAAAGAAGGAGGAAAGGAAGGTTTTAAAGGGAAACCAGTAGATTTTAAAAGGAAAATGGGAAGAACAAAGAAATGGGGGAGGGAACAAAGCAGGTCCAAGGGAGGAAGTGAGCAGTTAGGAGCCAGAGATCCCAGATTGTGAGAGGGATGCCCTTTGGAATCAGGACTAAACTGGCAGTTGGATATTCTCTGAGGGCTCCCAGATTGCAGAGGGTGCAGGTTGGGCTGAGGGACCCCTCCCATGCACGAATTTCATGCGCCAGGCCTCTCGTCTCTATATATAAAAGGTTAATGTGCTAAGTGTCCAACTAGTCTCTATGACATGCACTGACTAGTAGGGGGCAGATGCTCAACACAGGAGCTGCCATAACATGCACTGGCCAACATCATGGACCTGGAACCAACAAACCAACACTTGGTTTCCCCCCAAGTGGGACACAGGCCCCTCCATCAACCTGGAGAGACACCCAACCAAATTGCAGCAATGCTGCCAAGACCCCATGGTGCAAAATGCAGCCCAAAGCCCAGCCCAGCCCAGAAACGGTTACTGTGGGTCCTAGATAATGACATCATATAATAAAACTTGGCTTCCTCTCCCAAGCAACTACCCACCTTTGAGTTTCTTTAGCCCAGGAACACAAGTGAAAACATTTTACACTTTAACCAACTGAATGTCAGTGAAGCATTGTCCTATGCCTCATCTCATTTAATCCTCATAGAAGTCCTAAAGTAGATAATAGACTCGGTAGACTCCTATTTTCTTTTCATTAGACAGAAAACAGAGATTTAGAAAGCTTAGAAACTTGAACCAACTGAAAAGAAGTAATCCAAGAAGCTCACAGAGTCCCAAGCAAAATGAACCCCAAAAGACCAATGCCAAGGCACATTATAATTAAATTGGTAACACCAATGACAAAGTAAGAATCTTAAAAGCAGCCAGAGAGAGAGACAAAAAGTTACCTACAAAGGAACCCCCATTAGACTATGACTGATTTCTCAATAGGAACTCATTAGGCCAGAAGGGAATGGAATTAAATACACAATGTCATGCAAAAGAAGGGTCTGAACCCAGGAATATTGTACTCAGCAAGGTTACCAATCAAAATCAAGAGCTTCACAGGAAAAAAAAAGGATTAAGGGAGTTTATCACCATCAAATCAGGAATCCAAGAAATGCTAAAGGGTTTGCTATAAAGAGAGAGAGAGAGAGAGAGAGAGAGAGAGAGAGAGAGAGAGAGAGAGAGAGGAAGAAAGAAAGGAATAAAGAAGGAAGAAAGAAAGAAAGAAAGAAAGAAAGAGAGAGAGAGAGAGAGAGAGAAAGAGAGAGAGAGAGAGAGAAATAAAGAGAGAGAGAGAAAGAAAGAGAGAAAGAGGAAGCAAAGAAGGAACATAGGGATAAAGAATAAAAATGGCAACAAATAAGTACCTATCAATAATAACTTTAGCCAAAACCGGTTTGGTTCAGTGGATAGAGCGTTGGCCTGCGGACTGAAAGGTCCCAGGTTTGATTCTAGTCAAAGGCATGTATGTATCTTGGTTTCAGGCACATTCCCAGTAGGGGGAGTGCAGGAGGCTACTGATCCATGTCTCTCTCTCTCTCATTGAGGTTTCTAACTGTCTATCTCTCTCCCTTCTTCTCTGTAAAAAATCAATAAAAAATATATAAATGTAAATGGATCAAATGAACCAATCAAAAGATATAGGGTAACCGATTGGATAAGAAAACATGACCCATATAAATATATCTGCTATTTACAAGAAACTCACCTCAGAAAAAAAGATGCACAAAGACTGATGGTGAAGAGATGGAAAAAGGTTTTTCAAGCAAATAGAAATGAAAAAGAAGCTAGGTTAGCAGTACCTATATCTGACAAATTAGATCTCAAGGTGAAAGAAATAAAAAGAGATAAGGAAGGCCACTTTATAATATTAAAGGGAGCAATCCAACAAGAAGAAATAACTCTCATAAACATATATGTACCCAATACAGGAGCACCCAGATACATAAAAATAATTCCTGGAGGATAACAAGGGAGAAGTTGACAGCAACACAATCATAGTAGGGGACTTTAATACCCCACTATCACCATTGGACAAATCCTCTAAACAAAATATCAGCATAGAAAAATCAATCCTAAATGACTCACTAGACCAGATGGAATTAATTGACATCTACAGAACATTTCACCCCAAAGACATGGAATATACATTCTTATCAAGTGCACATGGGTCATTTTCAAAGATAGACCATATATTGGGTCACAGGCAAAGTCTCTTCAAAATCATTTCAAACATCTTCTCAGATCACAGTGGCATAAAACAGAAATCAACTACAATAAAAACAATACAAAAAAATCAAACACATGGAGACTAAACAGCATGCTATTAAACAATGACTGGGTTACCAGAGAGGTCAAGGGAGACATAAAAACATCATAGGAACAAATGACAATGAAAATACAACAACCCAAAATTTATGGGACAGAGCAGTACCAGTATTGAGAGGGAAGTTCATAGCTCTACAAGCCAACTGGAAAAACAAGAACCAATGGTAATAAATTACCTATCCCTACAATTCAAAGAGTTAGAAAGAGAGCAAGAAGAAAAGTCCAGAGTAAGCAGAAGGAAGGAAATAATAAAGATCAGAGCAAAGATAAATGACATAGGGACCAAAAAAATAATACAAAGGAGCAACAAAACCAAGAGCTGGTGCTTTAAAAGAATAAACAAGATTGATGAACTTCTAGGTAGGCTTACCAAGAAGCAAAAAGAGAAGAACCAAATAAACAAAATCAGAATTGAAAGAGGAGAAATACAAAGGATTGTTAAAAATATATATTATGAACAACTCTGTTCCAACAAACTGGACAATCTGGAGGAAATGGACATATTCCTAGAAAAATACACACTTCCAAAACTCAATCAGGAAGAATCTAAACATCGCAATAGGCCAATAACTATGGGATTAATTGAAGCAGTCGTCAAAAAGCTCCCAGCAAACAAAAATCTGGGGCCAGACGGCTTCACAGGGGAGTTTTACCAAACATTCAAAGATGAGTTAAAACCTATCCTCCTCAGACTATTCAAAAAAATTCAAGAGGGGGGATGAACAATTCCAAGCTCTTTCTAATACCAAAACCAAATAAAGACAACATAATGAAAGAGAATTACAGGCCATTATCCCTCATGATCATAAATGCCAAAATCCTCAATAAAATTCTAGCAAATCGGATCCAGCAATACATCATAAAGATGATACAACATGACCAAGTAGGATTTTTCTATGGAATGCAAGAATGATACAGTATCTGCAAATCAATAAACATAATATAGCACATAAATAAATTGATAAATAAAATCACATAGTCATATCAATTGATGCATAAAAAGCATTTGACAAAATCCAACATCCTTTCTTGATAAAAACTCTCAACAAAATGAGAATAGAAAGATCATACCTCAACATGATAAAAGCCATATAGGAGAAGCCCACACAACTAATATCAAACTCAATGGACAAAAACTAAAAACATTTCCCCTAAGAACAGGAACAAGACAGTTCTATTATCACTCCTGTTCGACACAGTACTGGAAGTATTAGCCTTTGCTATCAGACAGGAAGAAAAAATAAAAGGCATCCAAATTGGAAAGAAGAAGTAAAACTGTCCTTATTTGTAGATGACATGGTACAGTACATAAAAAAAAAAAAAAAACATGAAAACTCCATCAAAAAACTGTTGGACTGCCCTAATTTGTTTGACTCAGTGGATAGAGCTTCAGCCTAAGGACTGAGGGTCCCAGGTTCGATTCTGGTCAAAGGCATGTATCTTGGTTGTGGGCATGTATTTTGGTTGTGGGTACATCGTCAGTAGGAGGTCTGCAAGAGGCAGCTGATCGATGTTTCTCTCCCATCGATGTTTCTCTCTATCCCTCTTCCTTCTTCTCGGTAACAAAACAATAAAATATATTTTTAAAAAACTATTAGACTTAATAAATGAATTCAGCAATGTAACAGGATACAAAATTAATGCCAAGAAATCTGTGGCATTTCTATACACCAATAGTGAACTTAAAGAAAGAGAGACTAAAAAAGCAATCTCACTTACTATCGCACCAAATGTATGAACATGCCTGGAATAAACTTAACTGAGGAGGTAAAAGACATACACCCGGAAAACTATAGAGGAAGATGTAAACATATGGAAGAGCATACCATGCTCATTGATTAGGAGAATCAACATCATTAAAATGTTCATAATACACAAAGCAATCTGTAGATTCAATGCACTCCTCACTAAAATACCAACGGTATATTTTACAGACCTACAAAGGACTCTCCAAAAATTCATGTAGAATAAAAAAAGACCCTGATAACTACAGCAATCCTGAGAAAGAAGAACAAAGTTGGTGATATCTCAATACCAGATTTCAAGCTGTATTACAAAGCCATTTTTCTCAAAACAGCCTGGTACTGGCACAAGAACAGACATATAGACCAATGGAATAGAATAGAAAATCCAGATATCAACCCCTGTTAATATGCTCAATTAATATTTGACAAAGGTGGCATGAACATACAATGGAATCAAGATAGTCTCTTCCATAAATGGTGTTGGGTAAAACATGAAACTAGACCACCAACTTACACTGTACACAAAAATAAACTTAAAATGGATAAAGGACTTAAACATAGGACAGGAAACCATAAAAATACTAGAGGAATCCACAGGCAGAGATACTCAGACATATGCTGCAGCAATTTCTTCACTGATACCGCTCCTAAGGCAATGGAAACTCAACGAGAAAATAAACAAAGGGACTACATCAAAATAAAAAGCTTTTTCACAGCAAATGAAACCATCAATAAAAAAACATCAAAGCCCACTATATGAGAAAGCATATTTGGAAATGATATTACTGATAAAGATTTAATCTCCAACATCTACAGGGAACTTATACAACTTAATCAAAGGAAGATAAATGACCCAATAAAAAAAAATGAGCAACAGACCTAAATAGAATATTTTTGAAAGAAGACAGAAGGAAGACCAAGAGACACATGAAAACATGCTCAAAGTCACTAATTATCTGAGAAATGCAAATGAAAACAACAATGTGGTACCAACTCACACTGGTCAGAATGGTAATCATCAACAAATCAACAAACAGCAAGTGCTGGCGAGGATGTGGAGAAAAAGGAACCCTGGTGCACTGCTGGTGGGAATGCAAACTGGAGCAGCCACTGTAAAAACAGTATGAAGTATCTTCAAAAAACTAAAAATGGAACTCCCATTTGACCCAGTAATCCCACTTCTAGGAATATATCCCAAGAAACTAGAAACACCAATCAGAAAGGATTTATGCACCCCTATGTTCATAGCAGCATAATTAACCACAGCTAAAATTTGGAAACAGCCCAATTGCCCATCAGCAGATGAGTGGATTAGAAAACCATGGTACATCTACAGAATGGAATATTATGCTGCTATAATAAAGAAGGAATTCTTACCATTTGAAACAGCATGGATGGACCTGGAGATCATTATGTTAAGTGAAATAAGCCACACAATGAAAGAAAAATACCACATGATCTCACTCATTTATGGAAAATAAAGAACATTATAACCTAATGAACAAAAAGATAGATACAAAGGGAGTAAAGCACTGTCAAATTATAGTGGTAAAGCAGGGGAGTGTTGGGGAGGGGGGAAAGAGATCAACCAAAATACTTGTGTACATGCATATAAGCATAATAATGGACATAAGACACTGGATGGTGTGGAATGAGGACATGTGACAGGGGATAGGGGAGGCTTGGGGAAGGTCAATGGGGGAAAAAAGGAGATATATATATACTATTACATGTAATACTTTAAGCAATTAAAAAAAAAGAAAAAAGAAGTAAGAGATGGTGAACTTTGAAAATGACTTAAGGTTTTCTTAGCTGAATATAGTCAAATACTGCTGCGGGTAAATATTTTACCCTTTTTCTCCCTGTGTGATCTACAATAATAATCTGCTTTGTGTTGATATTTACTGCTGTGTTGCTGACAATTACCTGAAATAGAAGTTGGAATGCTTCACTGGGCTGGAAAAAGATTAGCTAAATAAAAAAAGAAGTCTAATTTATATATATATATATATATATATATATATATATATATATATATATATATATATATATATATATATATATATATATATATATATATATATATATATATATATATATATATATATATACACACACACACACAAAGTTCTCACTGGCTCCAATTGTATGAATGTGTCATCATCAATTGTGAATTTGGTTGACACTTCTATTATAGAGAATGGGCAAATAGTGACATTAAAATATTTCTTCTAATTAATTTCCTGGGGCACAAATCCATGCTCCAGGCCTCTAGTTTTAATATAATAAATGATAGGTGACTTTAAGTGAATAAATACTTATATTGGTTAAGAAAGAAATGCACAAATAAGGAAGAAAACAAAGAAGAATGAAGGAGACAGAGGTAGATTCAATCACTATTCAATGATTGTTCCAATTAAACATTAAGTGAATATTAACATATGTTTTAGGAATCCAACTATACCTTCTATCGTCATCTGTGAGCTTCTAAAGAAGTTGAAGTCATAAAACTTTCCATTTGGGATGTTTTAATGAGTAACACATATCTGCATGTAACAAAATTCTTAACCAATACTCCAGAGAGAGAGGTTCAATGGCTCAATAAAGGTGTCAGGAGCCCATGCTGCTGTTATTGTGCTAATTATATAAAATTCACAGCAGAACTGTTATATATCTAAATATCATATCTTAATTATAGGAAGAAAGAAGACAGAAGAGGCAACCGGTAAATAGAACCCTGCCAATTAATTCCGTTCTTTTACCTCAATACATTTTCATAGAAGCTACACTTACAATATATTCACTTCACCCAAAACTGGAACATGTTTACCCTATCTTGACATCAAATGAGGTCAATCAACAGTTTATATCCTGTCAACTCAAAATTTATGTATATTCTTTTCCCCAATACACAGAATAATCTCACTCACTCTTCAGAGGTGACAGCCCCAAAGTTCATCTAGTCACTATATCCAGATTGCATGTTTAAAAAATAACTTACCTATGTACAGCATCCACAATGTACAATGTTGAGAAACAAGTAACTACAATAAAAAAATCACATTTGGAAAAAGGGGTGGTTATATTAAACATACAGCAAATATCAGAACTGATAGGATTAGTGAGACTTTTTGCTCTAAAATGAAATAATTTTCCGGATCAGATATATTGGAAGCTTACATGTCTCCTCTTTGCAAAAATCTTCCTTTTTCATTAAGGTACTGCCTTGAGCAAAAGAGCTGGGATATCCTTTCTTTGACCAGCATTACTATAGCAGCTCTTACCCCAGTCTTTGTGATTTGGAGATAGAGCACTTGTATTAGGGGTTGAGCAATCAGGGTTTAGTTGGCCAGGCCTTGAATTTTTTTAAAAAAAATTTTCTTTCAAAAATATAATCAACCCACAGTCCTAATACTTTTGGTCAAGTTATTTTAAATGTAAAACAGTCCCTCTGATCATCTAGGCATAGCCTTAAGCTTAGTCATTTTTAAGTATAGATTTCTGTATACTCCCTCAGTCTTATCAGACAGTGTCCACATAAATCTCATCAGCCAAGAGCAGACCATATGAGATTTCCTAGCTGTGAGAGATGACAGAAAATTAATATTCAGTTTCATAGGCTTATCTAGAGAGGAAGACAAAAAAGAAAATGCGTGTGAATGCTATTTGGGTGGGCAAATTTGATAACTGTGTTGTGGGTTACAGATTAAAGCCATTCTTCTTTCCTTCTCTATTTCCAAATGAGTCATTACACCTCTGTCTTTTATGTTGGGTTTCTAGAATTGATAAACATTCCTGATTACAATAGCTTTCCTTGATTTTATAAGTGTTAAATAATAATGTACTCTTTCAGCATGATTAGTGTTAAATAAATCAAGTGAGAATAGAAAAACAATAGCAAAAACTAGAATGCTGTGTGATTTTTTTTTGAGATTAACAAAATTCACAAAATTTTAACTTAAAAAAAGGGAGGGGGTTCTCTAATTAAAATTAGAAATTAAATATGATATATTACAATCACTGTCACAGAAATTGAATAAAATATATAAAAGACCTTCATGAATAATTGGAACAAACTACACAATGTAGATCTGGCCAAGTGGCTCAGTTGGTTGGAACACTATCCCATACACCAAAAGGCTGTGAGATCAATCCCCAGGAGGCAACCAGTCAATATTTCTCTCATATCAGTGTTGTTGTTTTTATTTTTTTCTCTCTCTCTCCCCCCTTTCTTTTTCTCTCTAAAATCAATGAAAACATATCCTTGGGTGAGGACTCAAAAAATTTCACAACATAGAAAAAATTAGTAAATTTCAAGAAACACATAACCTATCAAGACTAAATTGTAAAGAAATGGGAAATTTGAACAGACCTATAACTAGTAAACAGATTGGACTAGTAAACAAAACCTCCCACAAAAGAAAATTCCAGGACCAGAAGCCTTCACAAGTAAATTCTCCCAAACTTTAAAGAAAGAATTAATGCCAATTTTTCTCAAATTCTTCCAAAAATCTTAAGAGAAGGGAACACTTCCAAACTCATTTAATGAAACTCCAATACCAAAGCCAGATAAGAACCACTCCAAAAAAAAAGAAAAAGAAAACTGGAGGAGAACACTATTTCTGATTAATATATACGCAAAATTCCAACAAACTATTAGAAACCAAATTGAACCTCATATTTAAAGATCAGACACTGTGATCAAGTAAGATATATCTCTTTGGTGCAAGATAGTTCCACATCTAAAAATCAAGTAACACAATACATCATATGAATGGAATGGAATACAAAAATCATATGATCATCTCAATAGATCCAGATAAAGCAATGAAAGAAAATAAATACTCATGATAAAAGCACATACTAGAAAGAAATCAACATAATAAATATTTCAGCTTTTCACTGGTGAGTATGATGTTACCTACACACACAGTAGGTAACATCATACTCACCAGTGAAAAGCTGAAATATTTTCCTCAATGATCAGGAACAAGATAAGGGTGTCTCTTCTTGCTACTTCTTTTCAACATAGTACTAGAAGTCCTAGCCAGAAAAATTGAGCAAGAAAAATATGTAAATGTATCCAAATTCAAAGGAAGAATTAAAATTATCTCTATAAATAACCCTAAAGATTCCACAAGAAAAAAAGAACTAATAACAGAATTCAGTATATAAAATCAATATACAAAAATAAGTTGCATTTATATACCAGCAAAAATAAATCTGAGAAGGAAATGAAGAAAATAATTTCACTGACAATAATTGTACACTGGGGAATAAACTTAACCAAAGAAGCAAAAGACTTACACTCTAAAATCTACAAGTCACTCATCAAATAAATTTAAAAAGATACAAATAAATATAAACACATCTCATATTTATGGTTAAGAGCCTTAATATTGTTAAAATGTTCACATGACTCATAGTGATCTATAGATTCAGTACAGTCTCTATCAAAATCTCAATGTTATTTTTTCACAGAAACAGAAAAAAACAACTCTAAAATTTGTATGGGACCACAAAGGACCCCAAATAGCCAAATCAATCTTGAGAAAGAACAAAGGCCCTACACTTCCCAATTTTAGAGCATATTACACAGTAATTAAAACAGTATGGTACTGACATAAAAACAGATATTTAGAACAATGGAGCAGAATAGAGAACCCAAAAATAAATCTTCACATATATGGTTAAGTGAGTATTAACACTAGTGCCAAGACTATATATAGGGCATGGATAATTGCTTCAAAAAAAAAAAAGTGTGGGAAAAGTGGATATCCATTTGAAAAAAAAAAAAAAACCTTTAAGTTGGACCCTTATTTTACACCATACTTAAAAATCAAAGCCTTCAAATGTAAGATCTGAAACCATAACACCCCTGGAAAAATACATAGGGGAAGAGCTTCTTGATATTAGCTTTGGCAAAACACCAAAGCACCAGCAACAAAAACAAAAATAGACAAATGGGATTATGACCTCCTAAAAAAGCTTTAGCACAGCTAAGGATATAATCAATAAGATAAAAAAGTAACCTATGGAATGGGAGAAAATGATATAAATAATGAAGAGTTGTTATAAAAATTATAAAAAAGTTATATTACTCACTAGGAAAAAAAAAACTACCATCAACAACAACAAAGAACCCAATTTATATTAAATGGACTATGGACCAGAATAGGTGTTTCTCAAAAAAAGACATACAAATTACCAACAGATGATTGTGTTTTGTTTCCTTGGGGTTTATTTGTTTGTTTTCATTGATTTCAGAGATGGAGAGGAAAAGAGAGAGAGAAACATCAATAATGAGAGAGAATCATTAATAGGCTGTCTCCTGCAAGCCCCACTTTGGAGATTGAGCCTGCAATCTGGGCACATGCCCTGACCAGGAATTGAACCATGAGGTCTTGGTTCCTACATCAACACTCAACCACTGAAACACACTTATCAGGAACCAACAGATTTTGTAAAGATGCTCAACATCTCTAATCTTCAGGGAAATTCAAATCAAAATGATAATGACATATCACCTTATACCTGTAAGGATGACTATTATACTAGAGGCTCGGTGCATGAAAATTCATACATTGGAGGAGGCAGTCCCTCATCCTGGCTTAAACTCCTTTTACAGCCTGGGAGCCCTCAGGGGCAGGAGGCAACCCAGCAATCAGGGAAAAGCAATGTCCCATTACACCTCTGCTGCTGCCACTGCCGGCAGCACAAGCCTTGGCCAGCCCTGGTTACCTGAGCCTTGGGTGGCCCCATGGGGGCTAAGCAGCCAGCATCTGAGGCTTTCCTGCACCCCAGGCTGGCCCTGGGTGGCAGGGCAGCTACCATCCAAGGCTTGCCTGGGCTTTGGGCCAACCCTGAGGGGCTGAAGGGACTGGGGGACTCTGCCATCTTGTGGTTGTGGGCCCTGCCATCTTTGAGGGCATGGCAATCAGCATTTTTCCTTTTTATTGGCTTTGGGTGCTGTCATCTTTGATGGTGAGACAGTCAATTAGCATATTCCATCTTTATTAGAAAGGACAGTGGTCTACAAACTCATTAGTCAACAGAGCCAAATATCAACTGTACAATGATTGAAATTTCTTTTGAGAGCCAAATTTTTTTAATTTAAACTTCTTCTAACACCACTTCTTCAAAATAGACTCATCCAGGCCGTGGTATTTTGTGGAAGAGCCACATTCAAGGGACTAAAGAGCCACATGTGGCTCACAAGCTGCGGTTAACTGACTACTGAGATAGGATAAAAATGTTGGCAAGGATGTATACTAAAGATAGCCATTATATACTCTTGATAGGAATGCAAATTGGTGGAGCCAGTATGGAAAATAGTATAGAAGTTTCTCAAAAATATAAAAGGAAAATAGTACTACCATATGGCCCAGCAATCCCACTTCTAGGTATATACCATATTTTCCTGCGTATAAGAGGACTGGGCATATAAGACGACCCCCAACTTTTCCAGTTAAAATATAGAGTTTGGAATATACCCGCCTTATCCGCCCTATAAGATGACACCCAGTGTATAAGATGACCCCCGACTTTTGAGAAGATTTTCCTGGGTTAAAAAGTTTCCTTATATGCTGGAAAATACAGTATTCAAAATAAATCAAGATCTTGAAGGGGTATCTGAAGTCCCATGTTCATTGTAGCATATAAATAATGTTTCCAAGCCAATATTTGGAAACAACCTGAATGTCTATAAAGAGATGAATATATATAAAAAAGTTAAATGGAATATTAGCCTTAGGAAAGAAGGAAATCCTGTTTGTAACAGCAAAGTTCTATTCTTGGACCAGTCACAATTTCTTGGGCAAACTCCAATTTTATTAAATCTTCCTTTAGGTACATTGGCCTGAATTCAAATTCAAATATAAATGTACTATGAATTAATCAAACTATAGAATTATTTTTAAATTTTCTTTTTAATAATATGCCTTATAGTAGTAAAACTTTTGTGGGACATTTCTGGTCATAATAGTGTAGAGGTTTGATTTTTTTCCACAGTGAGCTGAAATTTCTCCTCCCCAATATCCTTGCAAAACAGATAGTTTAGAGACTACTAACCTAACAATATAGTTTAAATCTGTTCATATAAGACACTGCATTTGAAATGTTATTTTTAATCCCCATCTGGGGATATTTTTTCCATTGATTTTTAGAGAGTGGAAGGGAAGGGGAGAGTCACAGAGAGAGAAACATCGATGATGTGAGAGAGACACTTGGATTGTTTGTCTCCCATATGTATCCCAACTAGGGCCAGGGATCAAACCTGCCACCAAGGTACATGCCCTTGACAGGGATCAAACCCACAATCCTTCAGTCATTGGGCTGTCACTAACTGCTAAGCCAAACTGGCTAGGGCCATTTACAATGTTTTGATTTATCTCATTGTATCCTGAAAATATCCTGCTCATCCTCATCATTTTGACATTTTAATCCAAGTTGAAAATTTTATTCTACATTTCCTTTAACATATAGTCCATATAAATGCTCAGTGAACTGGCCAAATCATTATCTCTGGTGAATTTCTTTGTTGATACTTATGCTGCTCTTGCCAGAGAAGTATCTATCTTTTCTATTTCATTCCTCTTTGTAAGATATTCACCACTGACAGGTGGTTTTATTTAAATAGCCTTTAGTGTGGACATTTAATGAATATTTCTTGAAAGTCTATATCAAAAACAAGTAACAGTTGCCTCTTTATATGCAATTTTACATCATATTAAAAATATTAGTCAAGTTTGTTATAATCATCTGCCTATGCTCCACCTGCATATCCTTGATGAAGACAGAACTTTTATTTACCAACATAGCTTAACTATAAAATTAAGCATTCAAAAAATTATTCTTACTTAGTATTCCGTTACCATTTTTATTTTTGAACATTCTAAAAGTGAGTGTGTAAAATTAAGACTAAATGGTTAAATTGTATCTTCTTTAATGCTTATAAATGCACAATATTGGCAAAGTGTCATGTACCAGATTGAATAGGTAAAAATAAACCCAGTTAAATTTTAAACTAAGAATGAATATATTTAGTATGAATATGCTCCAAATATTTTATGGAGAATATCTATATTTTTAAAAGTGTATGATGTTTATCTAAAATTAGATCTCACTGGGCATCCTGCATTTTATCTATCAGCCCTACAAATGAGTATATTATAGCCCAAAAGGTTTATTTTCCAACTTTAAGGAAATTATGCAACCCAGGTAATCTGTCTTCATTTAGTTAACTAATTAAATCCAGCATAGCCTTTCCGTATATTTAATGTGTGCAATCTAATACTGCAACCATATTTGTTTCAAAGGCTAATTCTGAACTAAAATTTTCTTTACCATATCACTATAAAAAATAAGAAAAACCTGCTCAGTGGTTGAACATCAACCTATGAACCAAGAAGTCATGGTTTGATTTACCATCAGGGCATATGCCCAGGTTGTAGGTCTATTCCAAAGGTGGGGCAGAGGCAGCCAATCCGTGATTCTCTCTCATCATTGATGTTTCCGTCTCTCTCTCTCTCCCCATCTCCCTTCCTCTCCAAAATCAATAAAAATATATTTTAAAAATAAATAAAATTAAGGCAAAACTTTTATTTTAATGTGTCTCACTAAGAATAAAATTATCTACTCTTTTTTAAAAAATATATTTTATTGATTTTTTACAGAGAGGAAGGGAGAGGGATAGAAAGTCAGAAACATCAATGAGAGACAGACATCGATCAGCCGCCTCCTGCACGCCCCCTACTGGAGTTGTGCCTGCAAGCAAGGTACATGCCCCTGACCAGAATTGAACCTGGGACCTTTCAGTCCGCAGGCCGACGCTCTATTCACTGAGCCAAACCGGTGTCGGCTATCTACTCTTTATTATCTAGTCTTTTATATATAACTAGTGACCTGGTATAGATTCATGCATATTGAAAGGAAGTTAATTAGAAGGTGGCTGGCAGGGTGGGACTGGGCCAGATGGTCCAGACAAGCCCTGGAGTCAACCTCCTGTGTTCCCTGCCTAGCATCAAGAGTGAGCAGGGTCCCTCTCACAAGTGGGGTCCCTTGATCTGGTTTGTGGGGATCTGGCCGAAACCAGCTCTTCAACATCTCCCCAGGGTTCCCAGAGTATGAGAGGGTACTATGTAAATTTGCTGTCATACAGGGTGTCGAATGCAAATGCAAATATGCAGTAAACCAGATTTGGGGCCAACAGTGCCCCAGCAACAACATAATTCATGACCAAGTGGAATTGTGTGGCCTCACAAGTAATCTGGCTCCCTCCTTTCTGGTTTTGGAGTGCATCACCCAAGAACCAGTATTTCCAAGTCACTGCAGCTCAGCAGCTCCTGCGTTGAGTGTCTGCTCCCTCATGAGCAGTGCATGTCATAGTGATCAGTTGGATGGGTGGAGGGACACTTAGCATATTAGCTTTTTATATATATTCTAGAGGCCTATTGCACAGATTTTGTGGACTGGTGAGGGGCATGGCCTGTAGGGATCAGCCCACTATGGGAACACCGCTCATCCTGGTCAGCCAAGCAGCACGCCCACTGTGGGCGCACACAGACCATTGAGGGGGGCAGTTCCTGCTTTGAGCAGCTGCCCCCTGGTGGTCATTGCGCATCATAACAACTGGTCAAGCAGTCAACTGGTTGCTTAGGCTTTTATATAGAGAGATAGATGAATACAGTTTAAAGGCATTTAAAAATATTATTTGATTTTGGTGTCTAATTTAAAATATACTTGTTACTTTTATTAGTAGGTGCACCCATCTTTTAGGATCCCTACTTACAGGCAAAATAATGAATATTTTTTTTCAGTTCTGTTTCATTGACCTTTTACCTAACAAAAAGTAACAACATTCCTGACAAGTTTGGCTCAGTGGATAGAGTGGGGACTGAAAGGTCCCAGGTTCGATTCAAGTCAAGGGTATGGACCTTGGCTGCAGGCACATCCTGAGTAAGGGTTATGCAGGAGATAGCTGATTGATGTTTCTCTCCCATCAATGTTTCTAACTCTCTATCCATTTCCCTTCCTCTCTGTAAAAAAAATCAATAAAATATATTTTTAAAAAGTAACAACAGCTTCTGGCAATAGAAGAGTAGTAACAGAATCAATACAGTATTGACTGAAGTCAATACTAAATTTCAATGTTTTAAACATTAATATTTTTCTGTCATTTAGAAAAACTTTCAATATGAGCTTATAAGAAAATATTAGACACTGCTCACTAGAATTAATTTTAAATTAATTTTACCTTATTTAGACAACACTGTATTCCCAGGTATTGAATTTTAAATGCATTTTCTTTTCATTTTTTAAAAATAGCAATCATAGTTTTTTTTCTTTAGACCGATTTTAGAGCAGAGTCAAATTTACAGAAAAATTGAGTAAAAATACAGAATTCCCTTATATTCTCTTACGCTCCCCATTCCTACACACACACATGGATTTCCTATTGACATCTTGTATTGATATAATACATTTCTTACAACTGGTAAGTCAAATTTGAAGCGCAATTATTAACTAAAATCTATCATTTATATTAGGGTTCACTCTTCGTGTTGAATATTCTGTAAGTTTTTGGCATATAGAATGATATGTATCTAACATTATAGTAACACTAGAGGCCCGATGCATGGATTTGTTCACTGGTAGGGAGCGTGGCCTGCAGGGATTGGCCTGCTGCAGGAGTGCCACTCATCATGGTCAGTTGTGTGGCTTTGGCCCCATCCTCTGAGCAGATGCTCCACTAAGGGAGTGCACTGACCACCAGAGGCAGCTCCTGCATTGAGCATATTCCCCCTGGTGGTAGGTGCATGTCATAGCAACTAGTCAACTGACCATTCTGGTCATTCCACTATTTGGTCACTGGGCTTTTATGTATATAGATATAAAATAATTTTACTTCCCTAAAAATCTGTGGTTCACCTACTCACATAGCTCCCCCATCTTTTCCTAATCCCCCAGTAACCACTGATCTCTTTAGTTTTTCCTTTTCCAAAATGTTGGAATCAAACAGTCTGTGACTATTTCAGATTGGTTTCTTTGACTTAGTAGTATGCATTTAATACTCTTTTAGATTTTTTTGTAGCTAGTTAGCTCAATTATTTTTTATCTATTATAATAAAAGCATAATATGCTGATTAGACTGGATCTTCTTCCAGACATCCTTCCAGATGAAGCCAAAGCTACAAGGGAAGCCTGGGTCATGAGTGCCTGCCAGAAGCCAGAGGGAAGCAAGTTTGGGTCCTGGGTGCCAGAGGGAAGCCGATGCCAGCAGCAGGGGAACGGAAGGCCTACTCTTGCAGGAATTCTATGCACTGGGCCTCTAGTTGTTTAATAATATTCCATCATAAGGATGTGACAGAATTTCTTTATCCATTCTTACTTCTTGAGAGACATCTTAGTTGCTTCCAAATTTTGGCAATTTTGAATATAGCTATTGTGAACATTTTTGTCTAGGTAATTGCATGAATAATCATAAGCTTTTTAACCAATGATTTTGGATTTGTTTGTTTTTCCTTCTGTTGCCAGAATGTCAAGTTCAGTTATGATTACTATTATGTAATGGTCAACGTATTATCTTCTGTATTAACTTTTGTTTGCCTCCCACGACAGAGGTTATTTCAGAGAATAATAGAATCATTTTCTGTAAATCCAAAGATATTGTGGTGTTTTTTGTTTTCCTATCAGTTAAATGTAATGCAGCAACTCTGTGCTACTGTTATAATGGCAGAATAAGAAGTGTTGGTATCTTTATTTGTGAGGGAAAAATAATGGAGGGGGTGGTTTGGCAGTAGTCTTACTTCAAATGAGCTAAATCAACTTTCAATAGCCTTGCAATACTAGCTTTAATTGGGTTGGTAAACTGAAAGCTATAAATATATGATCAAGAGCATTTTTAAATATCTTCATAAATAAGGATTTATTCATTGAAGCTATATTATTTTGTATTCCTGTGTTAGATGAGTAGAAAGAACATCAAGAAAATTACGGCAGAATCAAACAACTGTTCAAATACTAGAATACTTAAATGTTAAAATTATTCCTAATAAAGAACTCAAATATATGAGATAATTTCTATCTTTTCATATTAAGATAACTATATGCTGCATTTGTGGCTTTTGCAAACATAGCTATAATTACCCCTGGTATTGTATTCTCCCTGTCTTTCTTCCCCACTTATTAAAGCTATTTATTTACTATAAATACTTAGCTTGCAAACATTAGTCTGCTGTTAACAAAAGCAAAGCCCAAGTTTGTAATTAGCTACAGCTGTACATGCTGCTTCCCTTACTCAAAAGTCTCCTATCATTGTGAAGCTGGTTAGCTCATTATATTCTTTGTGGGAACCAATCTTGAATACAGTATAAAAAGTCTTGTTCTCCATATGCTGAGCTCAAATAAACTATTATCTGTTATAGTTGGGATGGGGTACAGTTCATAGCAGTAATTAGATGGAAGGGAGGAGTGAAGGAAGGAAAAGGTCTTGAGGAAAGTTGTGCATACTTCATTAAATGCAATAAACATTATACATTAGTTAATAATTTAAGCACCAATTCCAGATTCGGTGTCCAAGTTACATATCATTAAATACCAATGAATCAAAATCAAATACATCTCTTATATCATCAACTCTAAATATGACCTGGTGCTTTTTCTATTGTCAGTTAATCCTACTCAATGTGTAGCCCATTTATACAATCTCATACAACATAGCCAGGGTTCTATGATTCTGGGAAAGTTACTTAACCTCTCCATTCTTCCATTTCTTCATTTGTAAAATGGGGATAATGATCACATGTACTTCATTGGGTTTACTAAGAATTAAATGAATTAACATTCATTGAATTCATTGAATTTAACACTGTGTTAAATTATTATAAGATCTGGTACATTTTACAGAGTAAACATTTTTTTCTATCCATTGTTAATATTATTGACCAAAAACTAAAAAAATAAAGACATCTCCACAAAGTTCAATACACTGGTGAGTTATAAAGGGGAAATAAATAACAGGGCAAGATATTTTCTCCAAAATCTATTTGGTTGAAATCCCGAGCAGCAGAAAATGCTATGCCAGTATTTATGATTTTGGTATTTGTCGTACTCTGCTGAAATAGATTTCACTATCCATTGGCTTACTTACAAATTACAGAAGATGATTCCAGAATAATTGACATTCTACCCTTGTGAAATACCATTCCAGATATGCCCAGAAAATAAAATTACAAAACCTGGTGAGGGTGGGTTTTCATCAACAGCAGTAATAATTTCCCTTAGATAATTTTGTTTGATATTTGATAGATGAAATGTCAAAGAAAGGAGTAAAAATGTGAGGAGAATAGAAAAATGACATTATTTAAAAAAACTCACTCTGAAAGATTTATTGTAAAGATCAATAGAGTTCCAATTTATCAATGGAGTTTCTTCAGATTAAAAGATACATTGTTGTAAATTAAGCTTTCATTGACAAAAATGTGTTTTGTTTTTTTTTTGTGTGTGTGTGTGTGTTTTTAAATATATTTTATTGATTTTTTCAGAGAGGAAGGGAGAGAGACAGAAAATCAGAAACATCAATGAGAGAGAGAAGAAACATCTATCAGCCGCCTCCTGCATGCCCCAGAGTGGAGATGTGCCGGCAAGCAAGATACATGCCCCCAACCGGATATGAACCTGGGACCCCACAGTCCACAAGCCGACGCTCTATCCACTGAGCCAAACCGGTCTCAGCAACAAAAATGTTTTATTAATCTAAATATTTCTAAATCTCACATATATATAAATTTTAATACATCCTATCATTTCAGGCACAATCTTAGGGGATTTCGTATCAATTATGAGAAATACTCTGAGGATGTTAATTCTTTGTTTTCTTTGAGATAGACTCTTAATTTAAATCAAGTATTAAAACTAAAAATATTTCTTAAAAGGTGTTAATCATTAATAAGTATTAAAACTAAATCCAATGTTAATTAAACAATCTAATATATTGATGGAGAGAAAAAATGTACCATAAGAATTGAATAACCAGAATATAACATGTTTTGCATGACATGTTAGTTGTAAAGTAATATAGTTGTGTGCATGTGGGTGCATTTTTATAAGATAAGTAATGCAAAGAGATGTGCAAGTTTATAGGTAAGTGGGTCTTTGATTCATGCATACAACAGTCAATTATTTTCCACAGTACAAAGTCCCAAACAGTAGAAAAAAACTGGATAGTTCATAACTCCACCCCAATTTATTAATAATGTGCTGAGAAAGCTCCAATCATAAGCAACAATCATTAATGACAGTCAAAATGTAGGTAAAATCCATAATTTGAGTTTTTAGAAGAAAGAAAAATTTTAACAACTATTCAGAAAAGCTTTTGAAAGATTAACTGGTTTTTGCATTCTTCTTTTAATTTTTTTTTTAAATTCAGCTCAATAGTTGGCAGTTTGGATTAATTTTGCCCCTTTCTGACACTAAAGCCACCATTGTTCTTGAACACATTAACATAAGAGATATAGCTACTCTTATAATAACATCACAATTTCAAGTTTCCTGAAAATAGTTTGAGATCTTTGATATCCACATCATGGTTTTCAATAGGAAGTGATCAACACTGAAAACACTAAAGCAAAAAGTATGTCTAGGATCTTGCTAACTTCATGAGCACCTAGGCTATTCTTTCTCTAAAGCTATTGTTGCCTGGCCACTGATTGAGGGAATTAATACAAAATTGTGGAACTTGCCAGAGCTTCCTTGTCTCACCATTTGTCTGATGTCTTTACCTGATAATAACACTTCCCCCATTACACTGGACTTCTTTCTTCAATCATGCCTATGCTTGCTATGTTCTCTGGACTCTTTGCCTTGAGTCAGTTATCTGTGTTAGTTGTATAACTTGATAATCTGGACATCATTTACCCTGGCTATTCATGTCTTTCTTCATTTCTCCATTTCATATACTCTCAAGAATCTAGCTTATTTTGTACTGTTGCCCTCATAAGTCGAGGCAGCCAGAGCTGTGTAGTACAAAAGCATTATAACTGCCTACAATAGCAATATTATGAATTCATTTGCACAGTAATCCTATATAATAAAACCTTAAAATGCACATCAACCGAACAGCAGAACAACCGGTTGCTATGACACATACTGACCACCACGGGGAAGATGCTCAATGTAGAAGCTGTCTTCTGGTGGTCAGTATGCTCCCACAGAGAGAGCACCACTCAGCCAGAAGCCAGACTCACAGCTGACAAGTGCAGCAGCGGTGGCAGAAGCCTCCCCTTGCCTTCACAGCAGGCAGACAGTAAGGAGAGAGGGGTCCTGGATTGTGAGAGGGCGCAGGTTGGACTGAGGGACAACACCCCCAATGCATAAATTTTGTGCACCAGGCCTCTAGTTTTTATTATATTCTTAGATACTGATTTTAAGATGTTTTCTCTAATATCAATATCTCCCACATGGCTCACCCCACCTCAGTCATTCTCTGGGGCCCCACCCACCCAATTTGCAGTCCCACCCAAGCTGTTTGTAGTGTCTTCTCCATATGAATGGTCTGTCCTGGCTCAGGCTTCAAACTTTCCTAAAATCATTCAAACAAGTAGCAACTGGACTCAGTGTACCTAATACATCTCAATAGGACCTGCACTACCAGCAGCTTGCCTTGGCTCACAGCTTGGTCTCTCTTGAGCATCTTCAAGTCCAACATAAATGGCAGCCATCTACAGATTACTTTGTAACTCATGCTAGGTGATGCCAGGCAGGACATAGCCAGTACTTACTTTGCACCTCCTGAGCCAGTGCAGCCAGTAATCAGCCTCAAACCACATCATATTACAATCCTACCACATCCATAAGCAACACACTCAAAGCCAGACTCAGTGAATACCAAGGCCCCTCTGAAGCAAGTCCTGCTCCATAGGAGTGTCTCCTGTAAAGCATCTCTTCCATTACAGTAGCAGCTGGTTCTCACAGCCAATTGGCCTGGAGGTCTATCTCTCCCAGTGATGACAACAGCAATCAAGGCTCAACTACAATAGGACAATGCACACAGCCAACACAGGGAAGCACCTAGAGTGTCTAGCTTAGAGGACAGGAGAGGTCAAGTCACGGGTCCTCCAGGACACCTACTACACAAGGCCACTTTACCAATTCCAGGAGACATAGAATCTCCACCTAATACATAGAAACAAACACAAGGAAGCAACCAAAATGTGGAGACAAATATGTCACAAATGAAAGAACAGAAGAAATGTGCAGAAAAAGAACTAAATGAAATGGAAACAAGCAAACTTCCAGATATAGAGTTTAAAATAGTGGTTATAGAGATGCTCAGGAACTTAATGAGAACTTCAAGGAACTTAGCTAGAATATCAATGATATAAAAAAGGACCAGTCAGAAATTAAGGATACACTAATTGAAATTAAGAATAATTTATAGTGAATCAACAGTAAAGTAGAGGATGCTGATAATCAAATCAGTGATTTGGAATCTGAGGAAGCCAAAATAATCCAATTAGAACAGCAAAAAGAATCCAACAATATGAAGACAATGTAAGGAGCTTCTGGGACTTCAAACATACCAGCATTCACATTATGTGGGTACTAGCAGGAACAGAGATGGAGCAAGAAATTGAAAACTGCTCTGGCCAGTTTGGATCAGTGGTTAGAACATCATCTTGCACACCAAAGGATCCCAAGTGTCAATTTCTGTACCTCTATTGACAGTTGAATCCCTGGCCCCAGTTGGGACTCATGTGGGAGGCAACCAATTAATGTGTATCTCTCACAATTATGTTTCTCTCTCTCTCCCTTTCTTCCTCTCTCTCTCCCTCTCTTCCTTTCTTTTTTCCTCTCCCTCTCCTTCTCTCTCTCCTTCTTCTCCTTTTCCTCCATCCCTTCCACTTTCTCAAAGTATCAATGGAAAAATATATATCCTCAGGTGAGGATCACAAAAAAAAAAAAAAAACCTTAAAATTAAAAAAAGAAAATTTAAAACTATTTAAAAAAATAATGACCTAAACTTTCCTTACCTAGTGAAAGAAATAGTGTTACAAGTTGAGAAAGCACAAAGAGTCCCAAACAAGAGGAATCCAAAGAGGCCCACACCAAAAATACATGCCAAGGTTAAAGACAAAGAGAGAATCTTAAAAGTAGCAAGAGAAAAGTAGCCAGTTACCTACAAGGGAGTGCCCATACTACAGTCAGTCGATTTCCCAGTAAAAATTTTGAAGGCCAGAAGGGACTGGAAAGAAATATTCAAAGTGATGAAAAGCAAGGATCTACAACCAAGATTACTCTACTCAGCAAAGCTATTATTTAGACTTGAAAGTCAGATAAAAGCTTCCCAGGCAAGAAAAAGCTAACAGAGTTCATCACCACCAAATCAGTATTACTAGTATATGACATGTTAAAGGGTCTTCTTTATGAAGAAGAAGGAAAGTAAAAAGATAAAAGATATGAACAATAAAATGTCAATAAATACATGCCAGTATATATCAATAATTAAATCTAAAAATCAAAATTAATGGACAAGGAATCTAATGAATAAAATAAATTGATAAATAAAATAGAATCAGAAGTAGGGAAACCTGGAATAGATGATGAATCTCAGAGGGAAAGGGGTGGAGGGCAGGGAGAGATTAAAAAAAAGAATTTATATGCATATATGCATTACCCATGGATACAGACAATAGGGTGTTGAAGGCCTTCAGTGGGCAGAATCTGGGTGTAGGGGTAAATGGGAAAAGGGGGAGACATCTGTAATACTCTCAACAATAAAGATTAAACAAATAAAAATAAACAAATCAGCCATTCATGCAGAAGCCTATATAAAAGCCTGTTGCATACCTGAGATGTTAAAAACATGCCAGGTCCCTGGGCACACCATAGGCAAAATAGGATAACACTCACTTCTTTTCTACTTTCAGCCTGCTAAAGAGAAAGGTGACTTAAAGCTGCTGAAAATAATTCTTGTGACCTAAAATTCAATTATTATCACAATGCTTGAGATTCCAACTGTTAAAAATGTTTCAGTGATCACATCGTTGACATTACTCATATTCCCACAATTTTACCCTTCTTATATTCACTTCTCTTTGAATCTTAGGCCCTCTAAACTAACTTAGCACTTTTGATTTCTATAACTCTTGTTGTTTTGCATCTAATGAATTACATACAAATTCCAGGAAAAAGTATCAGTAATTTGGTATTATTGCCCAATATCTCAATAGGATCTCATTATTATGAGATTATATAATTTTTAAATTTATCACAACTACTTCAGATCTTACCAGTTTCTGCCATCATTTATCCTAAATCTCAACATACAATTCACTTTCTTCTTTTCAGGAAAATAGAAATTATATGGGAAGTCTCTCAACATCCTAATTCCCCCCTACTGAAAACAAATTAGAAACTTTCCTGAAATTTATGTCTTTATAGCTTCTCTTCTAGATCAAATTTCTCCTTCTGTCATATGAATTTAATTTTCTCCACTCTTCATGAACATTTCATTTATCAGTTATGTCTTATCTCTCCTGAATTCATAACATGTCACTATCTCCTGCAGTGTCTCAAACTTGGCTTCAGATTGGAATCCCTTGGAGAATTTAAAAATAATTATTTCTGGGTTTCACTTCCAAAAATGCTCATGTAATAAGTGGGATGTGTGCCCTAGCCATTAGGCTATTAAAAGCTCTTCAGGTGATTTTGATGTGAAGCCAAGATTCAAAATTACTGCTGTATTGGCTCATTTTCCAAAGACACAAAACATTCAGAATTATTTCTGTACTATATATATTTTTTTATTTTTTTAAATATATTTTTTATTGATTTTTCACAGAGAGGAATGGAGAGGGATAGAAAGTTAGAAACATCGAAGAGGGAGAGACATTGATTAGCCGCCTCTTGCACGCCCCCTACTGGGATGCTCCCACAACCAATGTACATGCCCTTGACAGGAATTGAACCTGGGACCCTTCAGTCCGCAGGCTGATGCTCTATCCACTGAGCCAAACCGGTTTCGGCTATATTTATTTTTAAAATAAAAAGAATGTTGAAATTTGCAAAAATTTAAGTATCAGAATAAATAATGATTATAATGCTGACAATCAAATAAACAAAATAGCAATACATGGATTTACATTCAATCAAAGAAAAAAGAAATGAGAGGAGAGTCAGCTCTTCTTTGTAGTAAAATGATAGCTAACAAATGAGGAAGGAAAATTTAAATTAGAAAAATCACCATTTGACAACCACTTCAGTAATAATTAATTCAAGAAATAAAATTTCAATGGATATTAAAAATAGTTTATGGAAATAGGATGAGGAACACAATTTTATATAATTTCAAATTTCCTCCCCACAAAATATTTATTGATTAAACATGAGACAAAAGTAGGTAATAGTGATTTTCCAGTTACAAAATTAAATAAGTTAAATTACCAGTAATTTAATAAATCAATACCACATTCACTCAAAAGGAGGCAAAGAAGAAAACCCAGCATCATTTCTGTGATGTTTCTGCCAAACAGTATTGTTTGGGTCTAGTCTTAAGTAAAGACTGAATAAACCAATTGGAGCAGCATTCTACAAAATGAATAATTTGCAATCTTCAGAAAATCAAAGTGATAAAAGTTAAGGAACAACTGAGGAACTGTTTCATAATTTAAAAAAATTAAAATACAAGCCAACTGTGAATAACACAAGATCCTGGATTGCATCTTCTTGCTGTAAAGAATATCTATAATAATAAAAACATAATATGCAAATTGATCGAATGGCTGAACAGCAGAATAACCATCTGGACAACCCTCCAAATGACCTTCTGGATGAAGCCAGGGCTGCAAAGGCAGGCAAAACAGTCAGGGCTGTGAAGACCTACTCTTGCAAGATTCTCATGCATTGGGCCTCTAGTTTAGCTACACTAATAAAAGAGAAATATGCAAATTAACCATCACTCTACTATGCCAAGCCATGCCCACCAGCCAATCAGAGCGAGTGTGTAAATTAACCTATCAAAGATGGCTGGTAGCCGAAACCGGTTTGGCTCAGTGGATAGAGCATTGGCCTGCAGACTGAAGGGTCCCAGGTTCGATTCCGGTCAAGGGCATGTACCTTGGTCGCGAGCATATCCCCACTGGGGGGCGTGAAAGAGGTGGCTGATCGTTGTCTCTCTCTCATCGGTGTTTCTAACTCTCTATCCCTCTCCCTTTCTCTCTGTGAAAATCAATAAAAATATATTAAAAAAAAAAGATGGCTGGTAAATTTACATAAGCAGGCAGGTGGGCAGCGCCAGATACCGTTGGCAAGGTACCAGTCTATTAGGGCCCTAGGAGGCAGAATGGGCAGCACCAGATGGCACTCCTGGGGTCCAGGTCCATTGTAGGCCCAGGGAGAGTCAGCAGCCTATCTACCCACTCCCATGGGGCCCCGTGACTATTGCCACTCTGGGGAGGAAAGGCTGGGCCTGCTTAGCCACTCCCGCAGGGCTCTGGGAACATCACAGGCATGGGGTTGCTAAGACTCAGACAGGGCCTCTGGCCACAGATTCACAGCTTTTCAGAGAGTGACTCTACCAGGTCACCTGGTGGCCATGTGGCTGGCCACAGGGTGCCTGTTCAAGATGTGACACAGAGAGGAGCTGTGGAAGGAAATCCAGAGAATGGGTTATGGCAGTTCAAGACTCACTTCCTTTGGGCTTTGTTCTTCTTGGTCTTGGCTCTTTTCTTCCAGGCCTGGAGCCCAAGCACTGCAGGAGAGAGGGATGGATGAAGGCCGAATGTGGAAGAAGAGGCATGAGGCCCGACTGCAGGGCTGCCTGATGTGCGGCTCCAGGGTGATTGCCACAGCTTTGGCAAAGTGGCTGGCCAGGAGGTGAGTGTTCCAAGGGACACTGAGTAGTGCCTTGCCATTCCTCTATGAGGACATCCCACATAGGCACTGCCTTCGCCAACAGGCTCTGGGTGACATCTGCAAATGCTACTGCAATCTCTAGCATTCTGGGCAAAGAACTGACCCTGTGCCCCTCGAGGCTTGCTAGGAGTGTGCTATCACCAATGCCATAAATCAAAGGCAAAAACCTGGTGAGGCATGGGGTACCAGAGGAGTCTCAGTTTGGGGCAGGGGATCGGCAGACAGAGATCTGCCTCACCTGCAGAGAGAGAGGTTCTGCAGTGGCCCTAAGACATGGGTGGGCCTGGCCAGGGATCAAGGGGCATGAAAGATACCCAAGTGAAGGGGCAAGAACCCACAGCCCTGATGCAGGGGTTGAGGAGCAGTGCCACCTCATTGGAGGGGTGCCACTCTGCAGGGGTACCTGACTGACCAATGCAATTCAGAGAAGCTCCAGTTCTAACTAGCCTCGTCCTGGCAGCCTTCGCACTTCAGAGACAGTGACTTCTGCTCCCACATTGACCCAAAAGCAAGCCCTAGCCACCCTGCCCTATGGCAGAACATGCCTAGGTGGTGAGTGCGAAGTCTTCCACCTGCTCTGGAGAAGAGGATACTGTAAAGAATGGGGGCAGGAGGCCAGGGAGAGGAAAGAATATGGAGCATCCACAGTAAAGAGGTGCTTGAGAAAGAGGCTCTGAAGCCTGATGGGAAGGTTTGTTCTGTTTGCCCAGTGGCTGCTTCTTAGGAAGGGCAGAGAGCATGGCTCTGAGGGCTCCCTGTGTGCTGAGTCAAGTTCC
Source organism: Lasiurus borealis (assembly GCA_004026805.1). Taxonomy (NCBI): domain Eukaryota; kingdom Metazoa; phylum Chordata; class Mammalia; order Chiroptera; family Vespertilionidae; genus Lasiurus; species Lasiurus borealis. The sequence continues at coordinate 33,814 of PVJN01015961.1, forward strand.
ACAGACAATTAGAATTGGCCTCAGTTTCCTGGTCTGTAAAATGGATAAACTGTGTCCCAGTGCCTTCACTGAGCTTTGATAGCCAATTGAAATACTATATAAGGAAAATGAGGGAAGAAATGAAAAAGAAAAGGAAAGGCGAACAACACAAAAGACTGGAAGCAACCTGTAAACCTTTTGTCAATTAAATAGGGAATATAGTCAATAGTGTTGTAATGATGGTATAATGCCAGGTTGGTACTGGAAATATCAGGGAATACTTTATAAAGTATATGATTGTCTAACCGCTATTCTGTAACTAATATAAAACCTCAAACCAATACAAAATAATATTGAATGTAAAGAAATGAAAATTGGAGTGAAATTTTTATAAATTTCAAAGTTTAAATAAAGGCTATAAAGGAAGGAAGGGGGAGAATAAAAATAGTGTTTTTCATTTTACCACTTTATTGTCTTTTCAGTACATGAAAAAGCCAGTTGTCTTTATATGGTGCTTTTATACTTTTCTAAGTTATTATCTCATTTTAATTTCAGGGCAACTTAAAAACAAGATAATTATTCCCTCCACTATTCAAAGAAAGGAAATCTTGGTGTCTAGTCCCAATGACTCAATTGTCAAGCCCTTATTGTAAAGCAGGGTTAATAAAATTTTCTGTGAAAGGTCACATCAATACTAATAAAAGCCTTGTGGGTGATCAGGCCAGCAGGGGAGGATAGTTGGGGACAATCAGGCCAGCAGAGGAACAGTTAGGTGTCAATCAGGCTGGCAAGGGAGCAGTTAGTGGACAATCAGGCAAGCAGGTGAGTGAGTGGGAGCCAGCAGTCCCAGATTGTGAGAGAGATATCTGACTGCAGGTTTAGGCCCAATATCTAAACCTGCAGTCAGGCATCTCCTGAGGGGACCCAGATTGGAGAGGGTGCAAGCTGGGCTGAGGAACACCTTCTCCTGTGCATGAATTTCACTCACTGGGCCTCTAGTCTATAAGAATAAAGTGTAATAAACTAATTAGAAATGACATCCTTCTGGATGACCTTCCTGATGAAGCTGGGGCTATGAGGGCCAAGGCAAGCCACTGCAGCTGTGAGGGACAAGTTCCTTGCACAAATTTCATGCTTTGGACCTCTACTATATATATATATATATATATATATATATATATATATATATATATATATATATATGTCTAAGCAACTGTTATAACTGAATTACTAGAACAACCAGTCAACCAATTGCTATCAGAGGAGGAGTGAAGACAGAGAACCATGTGGTGGCGGGGTGCTGATGCAGTATCAGTGTCCAGTGTCCATTTCTTCTGAACCTAACCTGGCAACTCTAATACCTCACGTGATTTTACCTTTTTAATTATTACATTTTTATTTTCAACTAGTATTATTACTACTATTATTTTTCCTTTTGGGGGAAACAAAGGGTCATTTTCTTTTCTTTTTATTTTAAGTTGATATTAGAGTTCTAATTCCAATTGCATCAGTTTATTCTATCTCAATTTTACCTTTATGACTTCACTCTTTTTCTAACTTTTCCCCTATTGTTGTCTACTTTCTCTTACCCTTTTCCTACTTTAGATGTTTCCTATTAGTTCTTTTTACCCCCTGTTAAAATTTCACCCCACTTATATATCTAATTTCCAATCTCCTATTCCAAGTCCATAGACACCTCTCTTTTCTCTGTCTTCACTATCAAAAAATTGTTTTTTCTCTCTGTCCTTTTGTTGTTGTTTGCTTGAATGTTAATTATATCGATTTTTTAGACATCTTTGTGAAATTGATTTGCTTATTATTCTTATTTAGTTTTGTTTTTTTGTTTGCTTTGTTTTTGTTTTTGCTTCTGTTTTTCCTCACCTCCCTGAATATTAGTTGTTGTTTATAGATTGCATTAATCTTAAGGTACTTGTGGCTGGCATTTGTTGAGATTAGTGCTATTCTATTATAGTTTTCTCCCCATATATATATAATTTGTTCCGCTTCTATTTATTACTCTCTTTTTTTCTCTCTTATTTTTTTCTTTTTCTTTTTTATTTTTCCTCCCTTCTCCCAATTTCATTCTGTCACTACTTTCTTTTCTTTTCTTTTCTTTTTTTTCTTCTTTCTCTCTCTCTTTTTCTTTCTCTCCTATCCTCTAATTTGTCTTTCTAGTGGTCACCTTTATTTGTGGCTATTAACATTGTGAATACATTTCTGTTGAGTGCCTTGTGCATTGTACTTGATTGTGTTGTTTTTGTGCCTTTAAAGTAACTTGGGAGAGAGAGAACTACATAAACAGACACCCAGAGAAGAAGGAGCATGAGCAGACAAAGAAAGAGCCTGCATATGAAAGAAAAGCAGGCATCACCAGAGAAGGAAGTAAGTGAAATGGAGGCAAGCAACCTGCCAGAGAAAAAATTCAGAGAAATGGTCATAAGATGGCTGAAAAGAATAGAAGACAAATTTGACAATATAAGTTAGAACCAAGAAGAAATTAAGAAGAACCAAGATGAAATGAAAAATGTCATCGCTGTTGTAAAGAACTCAATAGAAAGCCTCAAAAGTAGACTAGAAGAAGCTGACTGCTGCATCAGTGAGCTAGAAGACAAGGTAGAAAATATACCCAAGTACGCAACTTCTAGAAAAAAAATAAAAAGCAAGAGGAAAGCCTAAGGGAACTTTGGGATAGCATGAAACAAAAAACACCCACATAATAGGGGTTCCAGAAAAAGTGGAAATTGATCAAGGAATAGAAGACCTGTTTGAAGAAATAATGACACAAAACTTCCCTGATATAGGGGGGAAGAAACCCACAGAAATCTAAGAAGTTCACAGAGCCCCAAGCAAAATGAACCCCAAAAGACCAACAACCAGGCACATTATAATTAAATTGGCAAACACCAATGGCAAAGTAAGAATCTTGAAAGCAGCCAGAGAGAGACAGAAAGTTACCCTCAAAGGAACCACAATCATACTATCAACTAATTTCTCAACAGAAACTCATCAGGCCACAAGGAAATTGAATGAAATATAC
>PVJN01015962.1:0-43311 GCA_004026805.1 Lasiurus borealis
TTTATCAATATTTACAACACCATCTGTTTTAGCTGGATCCATTTTAAGTAATCATTGTGAGTACTATATCTTCTTGCAATAGCAAATCCTGTATAATAAAAGCCTAATATGCTAAGAAGAAAAAGAGGAGGAGGAGGAAGAGGAGGAGGAGGAGGAGGAAGAGGAGGAGGAGGAGGAATAATGAAAGGCTGCCCAGCTGACATGGCTCAGTGGTTGAGCTTTGACCAGGAGGTCATGGTGCAATTCCTATCAGAGCACATGCCTGGGTTGTGGGCTCGGTCCTCAGTAGGGTGCATGCAGGACTCTCTCTCATCATTGATATTTCTCTCTCTCTCTCTCTCTCTCTCTCTCTCTCTCTCTCTCTCTCCTTCTCCTTTCCTCCCTGAAATTAATAAAAAATATTTTTTAAAACGAATGAAAAGGCAAGCCACATATTTGGAGGAAATATTTGTAAAAGCATATATCTGATAAAAGATTTCAATCCAGAGTGTATAAAGAACTCTTAAAAATAACAAGAAAACAAGCAATCCAATACAAAAATGGGAGAACTATTACATGAACACTTCACCAAAGAAGAGATATGGATGTCAAATAAGTGGGTGAAAACACGCTCAACATCCTTAGTCATTACAAAAATGCATATTTAAACCTCAATGAGATACTACTGCATACCTAAGAGAATGGTTGAATGATTGACCATAGCTAATGTGGTAAAGGCGTGGAGGAGTTGCTGAGGAGATGTAGAATGGTATATCCACTTTGGAAACCTGTTTGTCAGTTTCTAAAAAGGTTAAACATTCATTTACCATGTGAGCTACATGTTCCACTCTGAGGCAAAGCATATGTCCACACGAAGATTTGGTTATGAATGTTCATAGCATCTTATCTGTAACAGCCTCAAACTGGAAATGACCCAAATGTCCATCAAACTGGATAAATCAGTTGTGGCACATCCATAGAGTAGAATACTATTCAGTATCGACAGGGAGTCAGCTACTGATATACATCAGTGGTATATATCAAAGTAGTTATGCTGAGTGAAAGAAGTCAGGAAAAAAGTGTACATTCTGTATGATCCTGTTTATATAAATTTCTAGAAAATGCAAACTAATTTCTAGTGCCAGATCAATGGTTTATGGGCATGGCAAAAGGGACAGGGAAAACTTTTTGGGGTGATGGATATGTTCACTATCTTTAGGAGCTGGGTTCATGGGTATGTGACATGTCAAAAACCATCAACTTGCATACTTCAAATATATGCAGTTATGTGTCAATTATAACTCATGAAGTTATTTTTAAAAAGAGGAAATACATGTGATTGAAAGCACATTGTGTACACAATTCCGTCTTCTACATTGTCCCCAGTGGAAGCATAGTATGAGCATTTCCCCATGCCATCAAAAATTCTGTTTTTAATGACTAAATAACATTCCAAAGCATGGATGCTTTGCAATCTCTTCTTTGTCAGGCATTTGGATGATGTAAATATTTTTCACTCATCCAAATGACACTATGATAAACATGCTATTACATCAATTTTTATACATTTTCAAAGATTATTTATGAAAATCAGATTGCCTGAAGTGGAATTAATGGAGCAAAAGTCTAAAATGGGGTATTTCATGGTCCACGTAGGTTCCGGGTTTGGAGCTGCCACCAAAGCGATGTGCATCGGCATGCGGTACTGGAAGCCGGAGCGGCTGGAGACCCTGATTGAAGTCAGCATCGAGTGCGGCAGGATGACGCACAACCACCCCACAGGTAACGCCCGTGTCAGAACAGGTGCCTGCGGGGTCATCCTCAGTCCAGCGGACTGGGCTGGAATCTTATGTGGTCACATCCACTATTGGGTTAGCTCTTTGTGGGCAGACTTGGGTTTTTACATCTTCAGTTCTGCTTAAATGCTGTTTTCAACTGTTAAAAGAGCTGAAATCTGAGATCTGGGTGGAAGTCATGAGAGCTAGCGTTTATGTTCTGCTGTCAAGACAGAAGCCAGCCCAGACAGCAGGCGTCCTTCGCGGCCACGACCTGCCCCTGGGTCTGAGGCTCACCTGGCTATGTGAGCCGGACCGAGTCACTGAACAACCTGTGCCTCCATTTCCTCGCCTGCCCCAGGGATGATTATGTGGCTAGGAGGTCTTATTATTCTACTCACCTCGTGCCCCGACACATGCTCACGGCACAGTGTGCACAGTGAGGCCAGCTGCTGGGATCCCTCACCACATGTCCTTCACATAGAGGGAGGACAGGTGGGGCAGCCCCAGAGCCCGAATGTGAGCTGTGACTAAGAAAGCAGTCAGCTCCTGGTGTTAAAAGAAGAATAGCTTGAAACTCTTGTACCTGTGGCCAGCCCTTAATCATGGCAATGCAAGTGGTGTGGCCCAGCCCCACCCACTCAGAAGTCCTGAAGCTCCAGCTGCTCTCCGGTGACTGTTGTCCTTTTGCAAGGTCACCTTCAGGGGGTATCCCGTGTCTTTCTGGAAAGTACTCTTTGGTGGGTGTGAACTGTAGTGAGCGATGTAACCCCTGCTAAGGGGATGTGGCAAAACATGCCAATGAGTTCCCCAAAGAGTGACAGGCTAAGCCATAACGCCTACAAATAAGTTTCTTAGATCTTTGAAGTTTACACAGAAAGGCATATAATTCAGCCAGTTGGCAACATCTGGGATGATTGAAAAGGAGTTATCACTGGACATCTGGTAACTATGTTAAGTAAGTTAAACATTAAAAAACCCCAAACGTGAAAATGTTGAACATATGGAAACAATATGATGAGTACAAGAATCTGGGTTGATAGCGGTTATCCTTCAGAAGGGGTCAGGGGGAGGCTGAAGGACGGCTTTGGGGCCAGGTGGACATCCAGCTGCCTTGGGAAGCCACTCTGCAGACAGGTCCCCGCTGGTGGCTGCACTGCGCAGACCGAGCCCTCCAGGGGTAGAATATCAGCACAGACTCCGTGCTCAGGGCATTTCCAGAAGATGGGGAAGGGAGTAGAAACAGGAGGGATGGGGTGCCCACCTGGTGTTTGCACCCCTCTGTTTAAGGGGTCAACCCACCAGCCACCTCCAAACTGGTTTGAGGACCCTAGGGCTGCAGGCAGGACCTGGGAGACTAGTGACAGGGTGGGGCCCCGGGCTCAGCAGGTCCCTGGAGCTGCAGGGGAGCGCTGAGGGTGCTGTGCACTGATGAGAAATGCTGTAATTGAACCCCGGGTTTGAGAACTAGGGAATGAGAGATGCTGCCACAGAGGTCAGGTGGCATCAGGGACTTGGGCCAGGCAGCACTGGGGCAGAGCCACGTCTCACAGAGCAAAGACAGGAAGTCAGCAGGTTTGCAGAGCCCAAATCAATTTCTTTTTGAGGTAAAACAAAATCTGCCAGGGGAGGCAGGTGGCGGAAGCCAGACACAGGAAAAATAATGGTACTTTGTAATCTAAGCCGCAGATGGGGAAGGGAGGTGGGATGTTCCCAACACAAGGCCCTCACCCCAATGCAGCGGGACTCGGCCAAGGTTACCAGCTGGGAGGGAGCATGCGACAAAGAGAGCAGCCATCCAGAGGCCCTGGTGCAATGACAGAAACCCTGTCCGCTGGGTGGGGGGGAGGAGGGAGTAGGAAAGGTGAAGCCTATCAGAGCAAATGGCCACAGGGTGCTGGCTGCTTACCCAGGGGTCACAGGTAATGGAGACACAGGCTGCGGGCAGCCCAGGGTTCCATTTTCAGCTCTGCCCTTTTACTGCCGTGTGCCCTCGAGGAAGTTGCTTGCCTTCTCTCTGTTGCAATAGCCTCACTCGTTCAATGGGCTACAGCTACTCCTCACAGGAGTGTGGGGTGATTGTGTGTGTGCCCCACTTGCTCTGAGGGCTTTCCCACTCCCTAATCAGCACCCCGCCTCACCACCCTTCCCTCCCCCAGCCTTCCAGGGACTGCACAGGCCCCTCTGGACCTCTTGCATGGACTTGGGACGAAACACTGCTCTCTTGTCTCTTTCTCAGTCCCAGCTGTCACAGTCCCAGCAGGAAAGAGATGGCACAGTCAGTTTTCTGGAAGGACTTTGGCAAAGGGACTGCTGACATGTGTGAGAGCAGGGGCAGACAGCCAACCAGGCAGGTTGGCACCCCTGAAACAGAGACCATGCAAGGTCTCAAGAGGATTGGGCCACTTGAATTTACGAGCGTAGGCATGTGAACAAGTGGGTGAGGCCACATGATTGACCGGAAGTGGTCACGTGAACAAGGGGGCAGGGCCACGTGATCAACCAGAAGCGGCACATGGACAAGGGGTTGGGGCTATGTGATCACGCAAGAATGGGCACGTGAAGAAGGTGGTAGGGACATGCACGGGAGAAATCACGTGAGGATGGAGGAGGAGCCACGTGAAGATTGAAGGGATGCGGCCAGGAGCCTCCAGAAGCTGAAGAGGCAGGAAGGACCCTCCCCTGGAGCCCTCTGAGGCAGCACAGCCCCAGACACCCTGGTTTCAGATTCTGGCCCCAGAACGGGGAGACCACATGTTCCTGTTTGTTTAGGTCAGTCTGTAGTCATGGGAGCAGCAGCCCCAAGAAATAGACCCCTCCTTTTGGGGCTTGGACCAGTTCTGGGGACAGCAGGGCCCTGTGCCCTGGCAGGGGAGACCTCCTACACCGATCACTGCAGGGCTTACAGGGGAGATTCATCCCGTGTCTGTGCCTCAGCCCTGTCTCCCTCTCCCCTAGTGGCTCCTCGGCAGTGTCAATGCAGTGGGCACAGCAGGCAGGCTGCTTGGTGGGAAGTGCAGGCTACGTGGCTCAGGGACTCCTCGCTGCCCTGCCGAGCCCCCAGCTGCAGGATGAGGTAGGGCTTCATTGCTCTCTCATACTTCCCAGATCAGGCAGGCTGCTTCCTGCCTCCCTGCCTTCCCACATCCTTCAAATGATGCCTTTCCTCATCCTTCAGAGAACCTCCCCCTGCATCCTGCACCCAGCCATTTTCTGGATGATGCTCTCACGGGGCAGTGAGGTCTTGGGGATGCTAGCTTTGCCTTTGTACCCCAGGTCCTGGCACAGACAAATGCTCAGTAAATCCAGAAGGGAGGGAAGAAGTGAGGGAGAGAAGGGAGCAAAGAAACACCTCTCATAGGATTAGAGAGGATCTGGACTGTGAGCACTTGGCACGGAGCTGGGCACGGAGCAAAGTCCACTCCCTTCCTGCCGCCTCCACTTGAGCCTGGGCTCCAGCACTTTCTGCCTCATTTGATCTGGAGCCGGCTCAGGGGCAGTCTCTGTACCCAGAGGCCTGTGTCTGTTGCCCATTTGGATGCGAGGTAATTACACCAGGATGCAGACGTGCACTTGACTTCCTAAGGGGCTGGTGTGTGATGGAGAAAGGCCTCCACTCTCAGAAATCCCTGGACTGTGCAAACTTCAAGGGCCTGAGGGCTGACCTTGAGCAGGGGTTTTCCCACCGAATGCTTTCAGCAAACAAAGCCTTACCTGACAGCCATTCTACAAAACAGATGGAAACTGAGCTGCTTGGGGCCAAGTGGTGGGTGTTGCAGGCGCCTGGGAGAAGGGACCAGAGTCCCCTTCCCCCTTGTAGCTCGGGGTCCAGGGAGACAGAGGTTAGGGTTGGTCCTGGCGTGGGGTGGGGCAGCCAGGAGAGGGGAGAGCTCTGGGGAGAGCCAGTGGCTGATATTTACTAACTGGTACAGAAGGGCTCGGTATTTTCAGAACTGCGTGTTCATGCCAGTGTGGCTGGACTAACGAACGCATCTTTCACAGCAAGAACTCAGTCTATACACACAAAAAGGGAAATATGTCCTTGGGAAAAGTCATAATGACATCTAATGTCCCCAGTTTCTTTTTTTTAAGCTTGAAAGGATATTTTAGGGGGAATATCTCTTGTCTAGAGAAAATATTGATATTAATTCCATCAACTTCTTTTTCGTTTTCTTTTGTGAAAGTTAACTAAAATTAAATTTAAAATTGTGTCCAAAAAAAAAAAAAGAATCTGGGTTGAGAACTTAGACATCGAAAACATTGTCTAATATATTACCCAATCTTATCAAAGAAATGTTGTTTTCCCATGTTTAATACCTAAGTCATTTATGTATTTCTAGAATGATGAATGAAAATGTTTTAAAGGGTTGATTGTACTCAATTAACGCTAAGATATGCATTCTCCTTTTCAATTAAGTCCACTCTCCTTTACAATTTTTTTGTGTTAGTCCTTACCGGAGGATATTTTTTCATTGATTTTTGTTTGTTTTTTAGAGAAAGTGGAAGAGAGGGAGAGAGACAAAGAGAGAGGAGCATCGATGTGAGAAACATCGTTTAGTTGCCTCCTTCACTCGCCCCAGGCCCTGACTGGGGCAGGGATCGAGCCTGCAACCAAGGTACATGCCAGAATCAAACCCGGGACTCTTCAGCCCTTGAACCAATGCTTTAACATGTAGCCTAACCAGCTAGGGCTCCTTTTCAATTTTGAACCACCTTTGACAGCAAGTGTCAGAATTTTTATTACAGTGTGCATTATCCCAGACGCGAGCTAAAACATTCCATGAGAGGAGGAGGAATGATGGCAGGACAGTAATTGAACCCTGGGTTTGAAAACGATATGCTTATCTCCTGCCCTTGAAATGATCCCTAACTGATGCCTCAAGGTGTGGCCAGAGAGCCACCAAGAGTGTCTCAGTAAGATGGCAGTGTCCTGCCCTGGCCAGTTTGGCTCAACGGATATAGCATCGGCTTATGGACTAAAGGGTCCCCCGTTGATTCCAGTCAAGGGCACATGCCCGGGTTGTGGGCTCCATCCCCAGTGGAGAGCGTGCAGGAGGCAACCGGTAGGTGATTTTCTCTCATCAATGATGTTTCTCTCTCTCTCTCCCTTCCCCTCTGAAATCAATAAAAATAAAAGATAGCAGTGCCCTTCCTCTGATGGGCACAGTCTTGGTGTGACCATTACTATGAGCTGGCAAGCACTTGTTTGTGATTAGAATCATCTGTCCCCACACGCCCTTGAAGGATGGGTCTGTGCCTTTTTGTGCAGAGAGGAAACAAAAAGGTCACAAAGGTAAAAATGCATGAAGCAACTGCCCATGGTCCTACCTCTGTTAACAAACATCCAGCATCCCAAAGCAGAGGTATGGCTCAGATGCCATTTTCTCTCCTCTCCGCCCTCCAGGCTTCCTAGGAGCCCTGTGCACAGCCCTGTTTGCATCTTACGCCATCCAAGGCAAGCCGCTGGAGCAGTGGGGGAGAGACATGATGAAGACAGTGCCACTGGCGGAAGAATATTGTAAGAAAACCATCCGGCATCTGGCAGGTGAGCCTGGCCTCCTTTCCTGCCACTTATAGGAAAGGAGGCAGTTAGAGTTTGGTCTCACTTCACACTCAGTGCCAATTTGCACAGACCTGGCTCCCAAAGAAGTCAAGGTCCATTTGCCCCACCGTGAAACCAAGAGCATCCCCGTAGGGTCCATGTGAGCAGGTGGATCCCACAAAAAAAGCCCACGGAGATCCACAGAGTACCAGGAAGAATGGGGTGCATGCAACAGATCATTGTGTTTCACTCCATGTCCTTTTGTTAAGTCATTGATGAGGAACTTGAGTCTTGTTGATATCAATTAGCCTATGGTAAAATTGGTTCCCTTATACATCATTTCTCTTAAAGTCACAGAACCTATTGAAGATGTTAAGTGGGGACTTACTGTACTTAGATTTAATTTTCCAAAGTATCCTTAAGTAGCCCATGTCTCGGAGGGGAATGAGAGATGCTAGTTGACACTGCTCCAAGGACCTAATGGACACCTGGGCCTAACCCAAGGGACTTAAAGTTTCTCACATGAAGGCCAGACAGAGGTCTGTGCTCACTGATGACATTAAGTCCCAGGAAACTCCATCTGCCCCAGTTGACTCATTAAATGCTTCACTCTTTTTGGCCACGAGTACAGTCAACTCAGCCAAACACACCTAGGAGCAAAAATCCTAGGGGATCATGGTGCTGCTGGCGTTTTGGCCTCTGAGCTCCTCTCGTCTTGCTCCCCTTTCCCCATGGGACCTGAGGGAGAGCAGGCACAGGACCAGGGAACCCATGGCTTTCTCCTCGGGAAGCTGACCCACAGAGGGTCATGGGCTGCTGAAGAACACAGACAGCTTCATGTGACCTTTGGCATTCTCAAATTGTGGGGGAGAATGTCTAGAATAAAGTATTCAATTTGTCCTGGAGGAGAGAGAGATGAAGGGTTTGAATATAGAAGCAGGGTGGCTGATTTTTCAGAATAGCCTGAGGCTGAAGTCCTGAAACACAAAACCAACAAATCACTTTACTGCCACCCTCCAAGCCCCAGGAACTATATTCTAGAAGGCAGAGTGGGGAGCTTTAGAACAACTTTTCAAGGAGACTTTTGCACTTATCCCTGCCTGGACTCAATGCTGAGAAACACTTCTCCACAAGGTCCCTGTTCCAGTGAGCAATAAGAAGCCTCCATGTTCACAGTAGTCAAAGTGTCACTAAGCAGTCACCCTCTATAAGCTTAATTATAGAACACAGGAGGCAACCCCACACTGTTTATTTTCATCTCATCTACATCATTGTTATCTCTGGCTTCTCTCCCACCCTGGGGAGATTGGTCTGTGGTAACTGGGTTAGTCATCCCCCCTTCTTGCACTCAAGCTGGTTCACATAAAGCATCTGAAAGAGGTAAATAACATGAGTGTACTAAACTACACAGTCACTGCATTATTCACATTATATTAATCAACATTTCCCCAGAACTCTAGTATCAAAATGGTTCCCCCAGTGTTTTCTGAAGAACAAATAGTCAAAGATGTTCCATGAACAGAAATGAGAAGAGTCATTGGTCAGATAATTTTGAAACTTTTTTCTTTCTGTTTAATTTTAAATTTGTTTAACTCGGAGTTTTATGAACCTCTATGGCAGAACCCTTTTTCAATGTTATTTTTTTATTTGTCAATCACAGTTACCAGTCAGTATTAGTTTATATTAATTTCAGGTGTACCAGTATAGTGTTAGCTTCCCCCACAAGTCTAGTACCCACCTGGCCCCATACATAATTATGACAATACTATAGGCCCATTGCAGGAAGATTCCTGTAAGAATAGGACTTCCTGAAGCTGGAGCAAAGCAGAGAAAAGAGCTAAGCCAGCCCTGCCTGCTTCACTTCCATCTCCGCTGCCCCAGTTGCTTCTCTGCAGCTTGGCTTCCTTCTACACTGTCTTTGTTGGGTTAATTTGCATACTTGCTCTGATTGGCTGGTTGGCATAGAGGAGAGACAGTATTTGCATGTTTCTCTTTTATTAGTATAGATTATTGACCATATCCCCTATGTTGTACTTTACATCCTCATGACTATTTTATAAAGACCCTTTCATACTTCTTTTTTTTCTCCCGTCATTCTTCTTAATCCCTTTTTAACAAAATACCTAAAATCATCTAGAAAAATAATGTTCTATAGAGCACCCCCAGAAAATATTCTTCTGGGGCCTCTGCTAAGTCTAGGACAACATCCATCAGCAGCAAGGACAGCTAGCAAGTAAGTTCCATACTTTGGTGTTTGAAAATCTACTTCCAAAGGTGACTGACCATTTGCTTGGGAAGGAGGCTCTGTCTGAGCTTGCACCCACACCCAGCATGAGCTCTCTGTTAGAAACACAGGTCTCTGCAAGGCTAATGAGACTTGCAGATTCTGGTCCCTGCCCTGTTGCTTCTGTTTTCACTTTTTTTTAGTTTAATAAATCTTTATTGTTCAGATTATTACAATTGTTCCTCTTTTTTCCCCTCATAGATCCCCTCCACTTGGTTCCTACCCTACCCTCTGCTTTTAACGCCCCCCCCACATTGTCCTCATCCACAAGTGTATGATTTTTGTCCAATCTCTCCTTGTACTCCCCTCACCCCTTTTCTCCTGAGACTTGTCAGTCCACTCCCTTTCTATGCCCCTGATTCTATTATATTCACCAGTTTATTCTGTTCATCAGATTTTTAATGCACTTGATTTTTAGATTCACTTGTTGACAGATAAGTATTTGTTGTTCATAATTTTTATCTTTACCTTTTTCTTTTTCTTCCTCTTCTAAAGAGTACCTTTCAGCATTTCATATAATACTGGTTTAATGGTGATGAACTCCTTTAGATTTTTATTATCTGTGAAGCTCTTTATCTGACCTTCAATTCTGAATGATAGCATTGCTGGATAGAGTAATCTTGGTTGTAGGTTCTTGCTATTCATCATGTTGAATATTGCTTGCCACTCCCGTCTGGCCTGCATAGTTTCTGTTGAGAAATCAGCTGATAATCATATAGGTGCTCCCTTGTAGATAATTAACTGTTTTTCTCTTGCTGCTTTTAATATTCTTTCTTTGTCTTTTGCTCTTAGTATTTTAATTCTGATGTGTCTTGTGTGGTCCTCTTTGGATTCCTTTTGTTTGGGGTTCTGTGCATTTCATGGACTTGTAAGACTATTTCTTTCACCAGGTAGAGGAAGTTTTCAGTCATTACTTCTTCAAATAGGTTTTCAATATCTTGCTCTCTCTTTCCTTCTGGCACTCCCATAATTCTGATGTTGGTACTCTTGAAGTTGTCAAAGAGGCTCCTTACACTATCTTCAAATTTTTGAATTCTTTTTTCTCTTTGTTTTTCCAGTTGAATGTTTTCTGCTTCTTTGTATTTCAAATCTTTGACTTGATTCTTGCATTCCTCTGCTGTTAGGTCTCTGTATAACATTTTTTATTTTAGTTAGTGTATGTTTAATTTCTAATTGGTCCTTTTTCATCTCCTCTTGGGTCTTGCTAAATTCATCCATCTTTTCTAGGAAATTCTTGATAAACCTTATAACCGTGGATTTGAACTCTATATCCAGCCATTTGTTTTCCTCCATTTCTTTCATTTGTGATCTATTTCTTTGTCTCTCATTTTCACTGCTTCCCTGAGTTGGTAGAGTAGCTTTGTGTGCTAGTTGTCTTATATGGCCTAGTAAGTCTGCCTCTACAGTTACCTGAGGTGGACACTCTTGGTGCACCCCTTTGTGGACTGTGTGTACATCCTTTGTTATAGTTAAGTCTTGATTGTTGGTATCACTGGGGGAAATTGACTTCCAAGCCAATTGGCTGTGAGGATCAGCTGTGTCTAAGCCAAGAGAACTTTTGTGCTGGAGTCAGCTTTATGATACAAGACTTCCAAAATTATAAAAGCTTCTGTGCTCAGCTTGGATGGGCTAGAGTCTTTGGGCTGAGCAGACAGCCTTCGCTTCCCTGCTCTATGAGGCTCCTGGGTCTGTGTCCCTCAGTAATCACTGCAGCCTTCTCTGCGTGCACACGCACATGCCTCCAACCATCTGCCTTTCGCTGCTCCCCTGAGTTTCTGTGCACTCCAGGGACCCATATGAGTCTGGGTCCCCAGGGTCTCACCAGAAACTGGGGTTCAACACAGTTATGAAGTAGCAATGAAAATAATTTTATGGTTGGAGGTCACCACAACATGAGGAACTGTATTAAAGGGTCGCAGCATTAGAAAGGTTGAGAACCACCGCCCTAGGACCTCACTGGCCACTTAAACACTCCACCCAGTTGGCATCCTGGGCCATCCATGGAGCCATGATTCTGCCTGCTCTCAAGGAGGGCAGGGTCAAGTGTGTTAACCCAGAGGGATGGCGAAGCCCTCGTGGCTTCCTAGGAGCTCTGATACTCAGAGAGCCATCTCTTCTCTGTTACCAGCAAGTGTAGCTGCTGCTCCAGCTCATTTCTGAGTCAACATCTTCTTCACCAAATGACCTCAGAAAACTTGCTGCACCCACTCTGGGGTTTAGATGTTGAGCTGGTGGTCATTAGGATGGTAAAACATCCTCTCTCCCTACCTTGCAGGCAGGGTTGAATAAAAATACCCAGGTTCAGAATTTTCAAAGAATACACTTAAAAATATTGCAGTCGCTGTCTAGTTGCAGAAGAGAGTTAAGCAATTCTTTGAATGACTTTTGTCCCCCATCACCATCTTCCTTGCTTTTGTTTCAGAGTAGCTACAAATAATAATAATAAGTAGCTACAAATGTCTAGAGCCATCATGAAGGCCAGATGCCAGGTTTCCTCCTGTCCCCTTTACCCCACCCGGGATAAAGGGCATTGCCCTGTGCCTTCTGTTTCCTCCCGCTCACTGCCCACAATGTTCTGAGCCCAGTCCCTCTTCCCCGGGCCCCACTCATCCCCCGACCCCCACACTCCGGCTGATGGCACCCTGCCACCCTTTTCTCTGCATTTAGAGTACCAAGAGCACTGGTTTTACTTTGAAGCTAAATGGCAGTTTTACTTGGAAGAGAGAAAGATCAGTGAAGACACGGAAAGTAAAGCCGCCTTCCCTGACCATTATGATGCAGATGAGAGGGACAAGGTAAGCCTTGCTGTGTCCGAGATGGCAGCCGAGGACCGGGAGCTTTCGGGGTCCCACTGCCCATGGGGGATCACCTGCACCTGGGCTGTTATTGCCCTCTGAGCCCCAAGCAGTATAGACGGGATGGGGGAACAGCTGCATGTGGGAGGGATCATGGAAGAGCTCGTTGTCCCTTTGCCCTACTCAGACCGAATGTCATCAGCAAGTGGTTTCCTGGATGTGGTATGGTAACACCTGTCACAGCACCCTCAGCCCCTTTCCCCGGCTCTATTGCTCCTCGTGGGCTTCAGGCTGCCTGACTCGCTGTCGGTTCTGGTTTATCTGCAAATGCACATCTCAGAACGGCTGCCATGTAGGAGCCATGAGGAGTGAGCCTTTCCTGCTCGCTGCCCCTTCCTGCCCCAGGCAGCGTCTGGCACACGGTGGTACTCCATCAGTGCTCAGTGGGTACACGAACAGCCCACTGGACGGACCAGGGAGCTCAGGTTCTGACACGATTCTGCTTTTGGCTCATGCCTCTGACCCCTGGCTCTCTCTTCAGACCTACAAGAAATGGAGCTCAGAAGGCCGAGGCGGGCGACGGGGCCATGATGCCCCCATGATTGCCTATGACGCTCTCTTAGGAGCCAGGAACAACTGGACAGAGCTCTGCCACCGGGCCATGTTTCACGGAGGTGAGATTTCCTTCTTCAATGGCCTTGATCTTCTAAGAGGCCAGCACCCCATCCCTATCCCTCTGCATTCTGTCAGGATGTCTGAGGTTTCGGGTGTGGGAGAGCCCCAGATCATGGGTTCTTCTTCTCTGAACAGAGTGCTGGCTCCAGCACACTCGTGCACAGACATCGCAGACTGCAGGCAGGTTGCCGCGCTGCCTTGGGTGGCCCTGTGGGTCTGAGCTTGGAGGGATGGAGTGTTTAGGTCGCTGGGGTGCAGGGTCCTCTCCCTCACGGCTGCTGGTTGAAAAGCACATAGATTCCACTGGTGCTGTCCGTGCAGCATTCTGACCTCTGCGGTCACCATTGTTTCGTCCCTCACCTCTGCAGACTCAGCAGTCACAGAGAGGTTGCACTCTAGAATCAGGCAGTCCTGGGCTCAAAGGCAGTTCCAGGCCAGTCTCTCTGTGAGGTCAGAGGACCAAACCCAATGTGCAGGGCTGTGAGGCAGCTGGGAACATGGTGCCAGAAGTCCCCCACTGCACCACTGAGCAGCAGTGATGGTTGCTGCAGGGCTGGGAGACTTGCCTCGCTCCCTGGTGCCATTTTCTCCTGTGAGTGTGAAGAGGACACCTGTCTCTGTTACCTCCGGGTGGGCATGGCCTCCATCACTAGGAGAGTGGCTGTTGTCAGAGCAGAGTGCTGCTCCTGGTCCTGAGATGACTGGGAAGGTTGCACTTCGTGGAGGCCAACGGGACGGTTCTTTGAGAGCCTGGGGGCTCCCACCGGGGGAGGAGGAGCCCAGGAGAGAGTGATGGGAGCCAGGGGCAGCAGGGTGGCCATGAACGTGGGAGAAGGGGACTTTCCAAGGGGCGCAGTGACCCACACAGCCCAGCACCCCTAGCTGAGAGCAGCGGGGAGGGCCTACAGGAGTCTTTGTGAGGTGCAGACAGCTTGTGAGGGAGCCTGTGTGGACTCTGGCCACCTGCAGAGCCTGGAGGGGAGGACTTCCTGGGCACCCAGCACCCATGAAAACAAAGGCATCTGCACGCATTGTGTGTTGTCAGGGTGTTTGGGGAGGTGAACGGAGGGGGACACCTATCCCCTTAATTGGGGACAGCAAAAGCCACCCAGAGCCCATTGGCAAAACTGGGGCTTGGCAGGAGGGAGGGAGGGGAGGCTGAGAAAGCCCTGGTGCTGCCTGCTATGGAGCCATCAGCCCAGTAGCGTCTCTGAGACAGGCCCTGGCAAAGAGGCTCTGGTTAGTGTCAAGTTCACAGTGATGTGCCCTTGGGATCCCTGAGGACCCGTGTTTCCGTTCCAGGTGAGAGTGGGGCCACGGGGACCATCGCGGGCTGCCTGTTCGGACTGCTCCACGGCCTGGGCGCTGTTCCCGGAGGCCTGCACCAAGAGCTGGAGCACAGGGCGGAGCTGCTGAGCCTGGGCGAGGCTCTCCACCGCCTGTCCACGCAGGAGAAGTAAAGCCATCCCCCCTGCCAGCCCCCGGGGCCCCCCGGGGCCTCCTCAGCTCCCTCCACTCTCCGCGTGCTGAGAGCCCATGCCTAATGGACCATGCTTATAAAATACATTACTTGTCCTACAAAAGTATTTTCCTATCCTGGCCCCAATCCAGTGCATGCTGGAGGCCACCCCGGGTTTCCTACCCTCAAACCTCCACACGCAGTGGTCGCAAACAGTCTCTCGGACAACTGGTGTATTTTATTCTGTTGCACCGCTAATGCTATTCGCTCACTCACTTCAACTAACCCCAGCGGCTCTGCTCAGAAGGGCCTCCTCCATCTGTAGAACCTTCCCACCACGGTCTGTGTCTAGCTCTTAGACATGCTTTCAGCCACTGCCCGCCCCAGCCGTGCCGTCCCTCACCGGCGCCTGCTGCACTTGCATTTCACGGCCGTGTTTCCCCATCAGAACAGTCAGCATGGGTGCCTTCAGGGTGCAGCCAAAAGCACTGCGTTTAACCCGCCAGCCTACGTTTTTAATCACACTAGATCGTAAAGCCAACATTTTGGAACAACTAAGTGAGGAAACCAGGCAACAAAGTTCTCACGCCGGCACCCGCATCCCTCTTCTCTGGGTCTGCAGCTGTCACGCGTGCGTGGGTGAGGCCCACGCCGCCGCCGAGGGGGCCTGTGGGCTGCTCCACCCGGATTTGCAGAAGGAAGCAGAGCCGCTCCCTGTGGCCCGTGTGTCTCTCTCCGAGAGTCTGGGAAAGGAGATAACCTGCTCTTGTTAAAAATAACCTTGGACGCTCTCTTTTCCAAGTAGCATCTGGTGTGAATAAAACAGCAGTTGGTGACTGATGTTTAACATGGTGCTTTGGCAGCTTAGCTGGGCTCTGTCTTGTTGATGGTGACATCTTTTCTTTGGAAGTTTGCCGCTGAGCACAGCCAGGCGAGGCCCTCAGAGCCCTCGGGATCCCGGTATTCGGGGAGGCTTGCTCGCAGACACTCAGAGAACACTCAGACGTTGAGGTTTCCTGCAACCACATGGTCTCCCCCAGGCACCCTGCCCCCCCTTCCGGGGCACCCCAGTGTCCTGGGCTGTGGAGCAGGAGAGGATAGTTTTCAATAGAATACATCTCTTCCCATTTCCTAGGGAAGTGTGAAGGCCTCGCTCTATGTTGATGAAAGAACCTGTGGGCCATTGCACCAAAGTGTTTTTTCACATCAAGTTTCTCAATAACTGAACTAACATTTGCTGCTACTGATGCTTTTCAATCAAGAGAGGCAGAAAAAGAGACAGAGTGGGTGAAGGGTTCTCTCATCACTCCAGGATCCAAGCCAGGGTTAGTGGGTGTACAGAAATTAACTGAGAGTTATCTTCCAGGAAAAGAAACCCAATTAAGGTAAGTTGACACTTCCTAGAGGTACATAACCCAGCGGCTTACTGTTTTAAAGGGATACTATCTGGTTTTACCAGCTTACCTTATAAGTGGCCCTTTTGACTCTGCTGTGCAAAAGAGAAGTGAATCTCAAGTGAGTTGAGTGCTAATGGTTTAGATTCTAAACTTTAGAAGGAAGTCACTCTACCTTATTGATGATTTAAGAGAATTCAAGCTGCCCTGGCCAGTTTGCTCAGGAATTAGAGCATTGGCTGGTGGACTGAAGGGTTGTGGGCTCGATTCCTGTCAAGGGAACGTACCTCGGTTGTGGGTTCACTCTCTCCCCTGATGGGGGCCCATAGAAAAGGCAGCTAGTTGATGTGTCTCTCTCACATCAATGTTTCTCTCTCTCTCTTTCCCCCCTCCCTCATCCCTCCTTTTCACTCTGAAAATTAATGGGGAAAAATATTCTCAGGTGAGGATTTTTAGGAAATACAAGAATCAGGGAATGAATCTATTTATAGATTAATGATAAATTAAAACATGTAAGGAAAAATTTATAAGCATCACAAATGAGTGAGACTGCTTCCCCATTTCATTTTCTATTACAGGGAAATGCAAAAGTTGAAAAGAAAAACAAAACTACCAAAAGTAATGAATATTGCATCTCCTTGGACTTTTAGAAATTTAACACTTGCTGACTACATTTTTATTATAAAAGTGGTACACGGGCACAGCTTCAGAAATTCATATGTCATTAATGGCACATGTGGAAAGTAAGATTCTTCCAAACCTCAGCCAGATCCCATCACCAGCCCCCAGCGAAAGCCATAGGTGATGATGCCTGGGTCTCCTTCCAGAAAACTCCTCTACACAGACAATCAGAGGTGTGTGTGTGTTGCATACTTACATGTGTGTTATGCACACACACACACAACACACACACGATTACTCTCCACAAGCAAGATTATAGTATTCATAATGGTTTCCTTTGGATTTGTTAATGGGTTTTTTAATATTTTTCAGTGTCATCATATATATATATATACACATGTTGCTTTTTAACCCATTTACATAGGGACCATAATGACCCCTATTGATGTCATCCTTAGGTTGTTTTCATTTTCCAAATGGCATTTTAAAACACTGCTCCTTATGTTTACTTCAAAATGTTGCTTCCCCATCTCCTCTGGAAAGAAATTAAACCAATAGCACAGTGATTTCTTAATTCCAGAATGCTTTTTTTTTTGCATTTAATATTTCTAAAATTGAGAGGCAGTGTATATTTCATTGTGCCTGAGCATTTAATTGGCAGAGTTCATTTTTCTTTTCCTGAGATTTACAAAATAACAGTCCTCTGACAATGTGAAATCACAGCCCCTGTAAACATCAGATCAGGTGACAAGTAAGGATGACTCAGTGGCAGGTGTGTGTCCTGAGATGTGACTGACCACACCCTGTTTTCCTCCTACCCCTACAGCCCACACCCCTTTATTCATGGCCCCATGGCTGACACAGCACATGGAGGTGAGGTCTGAGGCTAGGACTCTGGGTGGACAGGGACCGTGGCTGGGAAATGTCATGGCCATCAGGAAGGGTTTGCCCTCTGGTGGTACGCGTGTCCCACGGACAGGCACATCGCTCCTGTGTCTCCAGTGTTGGAGCAGGTTCCCTGCGCTGCTCACAAGTTTTCCGACTTCAGGCTGATTTTGATGAATTCATGTCCCCAAACTCTATGGTTTGGGATTTATATTTCATGGGGTTGGAGCCAGTAGTGACTGGAAAGTGGAAATTTAAATCCAGCCTGTCTGATACCCCAGCTCCTACCTCTCAATCTCCAGCCGGTCACCCTAATTCAGCGAGACTTGACCACAGACCTGAATCCCCCAGGGAGACCATCAGTGAGTTATGAAACCCCAGCACCCCTAGCAGACAGAACGGGAAAAATCGATCAGATGTCAACGGATGGAACTGTCCAAATTAATGTCCTCTCCAAACATCTGGGTTTTACACTCTTAAAATCCCAAAGCTCCTTTAAGTGGGGATAACTTTTAAGTAACAGTGCAGGCACTATGACCACTTGCGTTAAGAATCCTTCATGTGTTGACTTATTTCCAGTTTCAAGGGGAAATAAAGTGTAGGCTCCCGCAGAATATTATAGGGGGGAAGCAACATAAGAAGGAAAATGTCAGCCTCCAGCCTCCCAGTGAGTCCCAAGCGCCCCAGCACTGAACGAGTCGGCAAGCCCATGAATGGAAGCTCACACACGTGCAGCAGCTCTGGCACCAAGTGCGTGACCCCACTTCACCTGCATGGGCACAGCAGGCCCTGTGATGGTGCCCAAGCTGCGGGCAAAAAGGTGGTCTCACAGCCCATCCCACAGCCCAAAGGCAGCATTTTGGCCTCAACAACCACCCAACCACCATCCTTATCACCA
Organism: Lasiurus borealis; assembly: GCA_004026805.1. NCBI lineage: Eukaryota > Metazoa > Chordata > Mammalia > Chiroptera > Vespertilionidae > Lasiurus > Lasiurus borealis. The sequence goes on from PVJN01015962.1 coordinate 18,308, forward strand.
TGGGGACATGGAGGGGGATGTGTCCGAAGCTCCCTGGTGTAGACAGCCTCACGTCCCTCACTCCTGAGAAAACCCAGAGTCCTCCACTGGCGCCAGGTCTATGGTGTCAGTGCACTTCGGGGTCTCCAGTGTCACCGGGGACCGGGGCTTATCTGTGCTCTCAGGACCCTGGAATGCACTTATCTCCCAGGGCTTTGCTTCCTCCTGTCCATCCTAATTGTTTGCTTTTAAGTGCTTCACATACATAGAAGTTACCAAAATAGCTCCAAAAACTCCCAGCTGTTAAACTGGGCTACATTTGCCCTATCATTTTATCTCCCTCTCACTGCACACACAAACACACATACACACACACACACACACATAGGTATACACTTACACACAGACACACAAACAGAGGTGTATACATACAGATACACAGACAAAGGTGTATACTTACACAAAGACACACAAAGAGAGGTGTACACACACAAGAGGTATACTCATACAGACACACATAAAAAGAGGTGTATATACACAGATACACATACAGGAGTGTACAGACACAGATACATACACTGACACATACAGAGAGATATACACACCACACACACACACACACACACACACACACATACACACATGACAGTAGTTGTAAGTAAGTGTGAGAGGAGTATTTTAAGAATGCTTGTTCACTTATTAAATCTCAGGGCCCGGAAAAGTATTCAAGACTCAGGGGCTTTAGTCAGCTGGGTTGGACATGTACCCCTCTGTCCATCACAGCCAAGGCCACGCCTGTGAGGTTCAGGTACATGGCCATGGGGTACCCCAGCCAGAAGACCACCCACCAATTTGTAACCAGATTTATTTCAAGGAAAACACAGAGGTTCAGTTCTCTGGCTGGTTCACTGGCACAGTTTCAACTGTGAGCTCCTTGGTCACTAACAAAAAATATAGAATGGTCAACAGACATTGGTTATTGTGCTTTACTAGAAAGATAGTTACTGTCAAAATGAGCCTACAAATTAGGATTAATACTCAACATTAAAATTGGCCTTACCAGCCCACCGCTGTAATAGCCACATGGGCTGGCTCTCAGCCACCCATCCCAGGCTGCTGTCTGGTCCCTGATGAATGATGTGGGTGCCCCAAAATAGGGACCACCCTCACCCTCCCACGCTCTGATTCAATGACTTTGGGGGTCCAGAGGTCCATATGTCACCCCATGGGGGATACTGAAAGGCCTCCGTGGGAACAGTTGGGGGCTGGGGGCTGGCAGAGCTGGGCCACTGGAAAAGGCTCCACTGAGGAGGAGCATCTGAACTAGATTGTGAGGGATGAATAGGAGCTCATTGGGCGTGCGGCTGTTCCAGGCCAGAAGGGTCAGCACTAGCAAAGTGTGGAAATGGGAAAGAGCACAGCCTGGTCAGAAGGCTGCCACTCCAGGAATGGAGTGAGGCAGGGGAGGGAGCCCGGAAGAAGGTCCGGGGTGAATGAGCGGTACCTGGTGCTGCCCGAAGCTTCAGGCACACCTGGCAGTGACCTGTAGGGTGAACCAAAGCCTCCAAACAAGGTCCTTCCACAGGCGTTTGCTGAGTGCCTGCGCTGGGCAGGCCTTGCTGACAGCCCGGAGGAAAGTGGGGAACAAAAGGAGTTCCTGCCCATGTGGAGCCCACATTCTAGTGGGGAAGGGGAGAGAGATAGACAAAAATATGCATGGTGTTTTTGAAACTACACTTGAGTCTCAGAGTTAAAAATGCTCCAGCGACAGTGACCCAGGGGATGTGCTGGAGAGCTCTGTGGGTTGTGTGCTCAGAGAGTGACCTCGGGAGGGGATGCGGGAGACCCTAGGGCAGACTGCACTAAGCAGAGGGAGTAGTTCGTTGGAGCAAAGGCCCTGGGGTAGGAAGGAGCTGGGAACATTCGAAGGCCAGTGCAGCTGGAGCATAGTACAAGATGGGGTCAAAGGGTCAGATGGGCTGAGCGCCTGGGCCTGAAGAGCAGGTAGGGCGTCCCTGCAGGGAACGCAGAGCCCAGCTCAGTCATGACCTATTGAAGGAGGTCATGCCGTGCCCCTTCTCTTGTCACAGCCCCAGGATGTCGACCTGCGTCTGACATACTTCAGATGCCACTGGCTCATGGGCAAGGCCAATTTGGCAAGGCGGGGCTCACCTAAAAAAGAACTTTATGGTCCTGGTTAAGCTCCTATTCCTTGGCCTATAAATCTTAGAAAAGCATCCTGACCTTCTCTGGGAGAGAAGACACTTCTTAAAATTTCAGAATGTTTTGAAACTCTACCTGGGGGCTGGTAGAGAAAGCCAACTGTGATATATATATATACCTGGGGCTCTCCTAGGCAGCTTGGAGCATCTCTGAGACACGAAGTTTTGGGGGGCTGTTGGCTTAGTGGGATGCTGATCAATGTCTTGATAACACAACCAACCTCATAACTGGCTCACAAATGTACATGTGATGTGGAAGCCCTGAGCTGGCTGGAACAGTGAACTGGCGTGGGATAAGGCTTGTCCTGATAACGCACCATAAGGACATACGGCAAGTCCAACCGGGTACGTGTCATTGTCATCATGCCATTTCACCACTGTCCTTCCCAGAGGAGACGGATGCTCAGCGTCGAAACCGTGGTGTGGAGCACAGGGAAGTGGCATCTGGTCACTGAGATGTGCCGCAGACGGATGAGAGAAGAACGGATAAAATCAGCATCAAGCTTCCTGTGCTCTCCCACTCGCCTCCTAAGACAGGAGGCTGACAGGAGTGTGCTGTCGGCTGTATTCTTCATCTTTCTATTTAGACCATGGGAATGAGAATCTGTTGGCAAGGTACACAGAGCAGCGAATGAGCTCAGACACAGCTGACCCTCGGGGCCGTTATTCAGACATCCGAATGTCCCCAAAGGACGCTGTCCGTGTAACTATTTCAGTTATCTGAATGACTCAACCTGCGAAGTCATAAAGATGATTGAAATGACCAAGTGAGCAAATGACTCCCAGCTGGGAGTCCGCCGGGCAATGTGACTCGGGAGGCCCGGAAGCTTGGTCCTTCCTGGGACCAGGCCAAGCGGCTTCCAGGCCCCTCCTGGAAACTGAGTCCTAGACCCAGAGGCTCCCACGTTGGCGTGGACAGCCGACTCTGGTGCTGAATTGGCTGTCACTGCCGCTGTAACCCTTCCCCATTTAGCTGGGCTCTCCCCACGTCACAGTCAGCATGGGAAGCTTATTGACAGAAGGGAATGATGATGATGCAGGAGGCCCTCAGCATGTTGCTTAGTCACAGGTATGTTATTCAGTCCATAAAAGCCTACGGAGGACACTGCATGTGCCAGGCACTGGGCTACGTGTCTCCCTCTATGTGAAGAGTCTCACGTAAGATAGCAGAGATAGATGTTAGGCAATTAGGTCAAGAATTCAGTATGACTGGGACAGGGCTGCCAAAGAAACGCTCTCGAGCCTGGCCTTCATGGCTCAACGGAGCATCAACCCACAAAGCCAGTTCGATTTCCGGTCAGGGCACATGCCCAGGTTGTGATCCCTATTAGGGGACGTGTGAGAGGCAGCTGAACAATAATTCTCTTTCATCATTGACACTTCTATCCCTCCCTCTCCCTCTCCCTTCCTCTCTCTGAAATCAATTTAAAAACACACACATATTCTTGCCCTAGCTGCTTTTGCTCAGTGGTTAGAGTGTGGGCCTGGGTTCAATTCCTATCAAAGGCATGTACCTTGGTTGCAGGCTCAATCTCTGCTCGGGGCCTGTGCGGAAGGTAACCAATGGATGTGCTTTCTGTGTCTCTCTCCCTGCCTTTCACTCTCTCTAAAAGTCAATGGAAAAAAAACATCCTTGGGTGAGGATGAACAAAACAAAGCAAAACAAAAGAGGTCAGAGAGGACCTCCTTGAACGGTGGCACTTATGCCAAGACCTGAGCAAGGAAGATGAGGAAGGTGGGGTAGAGTCGCAGAAAGAGAGGGGAACACTTGAGAGAGGGCAGGGCTGAGCAGCTCAGACCCAGGAAACGGGAGGAATGGGCACTGCAGGCCTCGCTGGCAGTTCACGTCCAGTTCTAAAGTCCGTGGAAGCCACTGTCTGAATGCAACCTTCGCTGGCGTGAATCAGAGAAAACAGCAGATGGGAGCAGAGCCGGAGCAAGTAGAGGAGGTTTTTGTGTCATCGACGAAGGTGGCAGAGACAATTCCTCCATCCTCAGGCCATAGGACTGCAGAGCTCAGCCACGCGTGGATGTGGGTGTGGGTGTGGATGTGGGAGCCAAGGATGACTGGTGTTTCTGGGGGCAGCGGGAGCCATTTGCCAAGGCAGGAAAAACGGGAGGAATTGGGGTGCAGGGAGGTCAGTTTAGCCACATGTGATGTGCCTGTGAGGCCCAGATGCCCACCAGGCGCTGAGACCTGGGCAGTGCCCAGGGGTGATCCCCATGATGTTCCACGAAGCTGGACACTCACCTCATCCGGGTTCTGTACCTCGTCAGCCCTGTGAACTCCAGCAAGCCCCTGACTATCTCCAGATTTGATTTCCCAGATGTGGAAAGGGTTGATAACCATCCCTAAGAGACAACGAGATACAGTGAGGCCTCCAGTGTGAGGAGCAGGAGCGCTCACCAGCAGGCACTGGAAAAGCACCCAGGGAGTTCGTGGCAGAGCATCGTGGTGAATTCCGCTGAGCCAACCCAGACATGCCCACAGTCCATGTGCCTCTGGGAAATAAGAAATGCCACCAGCCAATCAAGCTACCCACGAGGCCATGACGCCACCCGTCACTACGTTCATCTTGTTTCAGAGATGTGTGACGTGACAATTCTCAGATCGCGGGTGGAGCATCTGCATTGAGCAGGGCTTCCCCTGAGGTCCCCGCCCTCAGCCACAGGGACCAGCTCCCCACCCCACCCCCATCCCTGTGGCTCCTGGGCCAGGTCTCTTTCAGGCTGCCTTTGTAAGATGGGCAGAGATGAATTGAGGGGGAAGCCCCTGAAATGCTTTGGCCTGGACCACTGAGTCCCTGGTATTGGCTGCTGTTCTTAGGTCAAAGGAGGGCTCAGGTAACCTGGTGCAGCCCTTGGTGAGAGACCTAATCCTATGGGAGAGAGGCCGTTCTGGCCGACCACCTGGGGGTTCAGGGAAAGTGAGCAATGGGGCAATGATGCCAGGGACACAGACAGGTGAGGTGTGATGCCAACCTTCTCAAATAGAGCAGGAGGCACCAAAGGCTGAAACAGCACAGAATTTAGCTACTCCTCTGTCTTCCCTAATCCCTGGCGCTGGTCCAGGACCTTCAGTGGCATGGGGGGTGGGGTGGGGGGGTCTTTCAGTTTTGAGGGCACAGCCAGGCACTGTCCTGGATGGGCTGGCCCCTCCTGCCAGTTCTCACTGAGCATCAGGCCTCTCAGCCTCATGGGTGCTGGTGGGCGGCTGTGCCCCTGAAATTTCTGTGCAGTGGTTATTCCCAGGCTGTGCTGGCTCACACCACGTCCTGGCTTAGGAGTGGGTTCAGATATTGTTTTGGGAGCCTAATCCGCTGCTTTAGTTCTCCAAATCCCCAGTTGTCTGAGGTTGAGAAAGATCTCAGTCTAATCCAGGGGTTCTCAAACTGTGATCCCTGAACAGCTGCATCAGCCACGCAGGGAACTTGTTTGAAATGCAAGTTCTTGGCTCCCCAAAGACAGACTGAGTGCGAATTGTGGTGGGGCCGCCCAGCGCTCTGGGTTTTAAGGAGTCTCCTCAGGGCTCTGATGTCTTCGAGGATCCGAGACATCAGACACTGTGTGCGAATTCACTGCATGAAAGGGAATTTGAGGTTGCCAGGAAGGCTAAGGAGGCAGAACTCCAAAGTTACGTTTGCTTTGAACTTCTCTGTATTGAGATCCATCCCCCCGTCATTGGGTGATCCTGTGGGCTCACCCAGTGGGCGGGGTCAGATTGCCACGGGAGGACTCATCCCTGTAAGATTGGCAGAGATGCATTGAGGGCTGTGGAGGAAGCTCCTGAAATGAGGGGGCCATCGAAGGGGAGGGCTGCTGGTGCTCCCCCATAAGTGATCAGAACAGCTTTTTAAAAGGACATTTGTATGTGGCTTCTAAAAATAGAATTTTATTTTTTTTTGAAAAATGCATGGAAGTACAAAAAGAAAAACGTGTTAGTATATTTCCTCCCTATCTGTTTTCAGTCTCGGTGTGTCTGCACAATTTTTTAAAAACACAGTTTTAGCTTTGCAGCTTGCACTTCTAACTAACTTTATATCATGTGCACTTTCCTGCACCAGATTATTTTCCTGTGAATATGCATGTTATTTAAGCATAGACATGCATGTTAGACATGTTGGGTATTTCCACTTATTTTTATAGTCTAAATAGCTGTGAAGACTTTCCCATGCACTGCATAATCTTTGCTCTACGTCCTGATCATTTCCTTGGAGCCCTTGGTGAGGGACCTGATCCTATGGGACCGTGTCTTGGCCAGGCTATAATTCTGGGCGCAAACTGACAAAATTCCGTTTGAAGAGGCTGGAGGTTGTTCTCCCCACCAGGAAGGACACTCTGGCTCTCACGGGTAATTGGCAGGTGCATCCCATGGGTGCCAGCCATTCAAGAGAGAGCCACTCAGCCCGTATGCTGAGAATCCTTGTCATAGATCAGAGATCTGCCCCCCAAGAGAGCTGAGGTCACAGCCTGCCGGTGGCTTGGCTGACCTGAGGGCATCTGCAGCCTTGCTGAGAAGGGTCTCTCAGGCATAGAATGGCTTGCTGATGGCTCGGGCTCCCTCTGCCTGAGGGTTTATCTGGGAGCATTTTCAAAGGGGTTCAGGGAGGCAGGTCCCAGTGGTCCTTCAGAACTTCTTGCCACTTCCCAGCAAAGCCCTCTCCCACCTGCTTTGGGGTTCACCACCCATTGCCCGGCGTGTTCTGCCCCAGTGACCCCCACCCCGAAGCTGAGTCCCCACATACCCAGGGCTGGGGTCTCGCTGATTGCTCCCAGAGGCTCAGTTTGTGATTGAGTCAGGATATAACTGTGATGTTAACCCCATCTCTCATACTGAAAGTGAGAGATAAGCACAGACCCACATGGAGAATAAAAGTTCTTTATGCTTGCTTTCCCCGCATTTATTCAAGTTACGATATTGTCCATTATAAACACATTAAATACCTTTTTTGTGCAAAGTCGTTTTCAAAACTGCTTTCACAAAACTATTTAATGTCAACTAGCCAAAGCCCCTAGGAGGACAGTAGGTCAGAAACGATTGCTCTTCCACAGAAAAGGGAACAGCAAGCAACCCAGGGAGACGATGGGCGTCCCTGACATCTCTGAGTTGTGGGCAGAGATGCACTAGAATACAAGTCTCTTGCCTCCCACTCTTCTGTTCTTCCCCCTGGAGTCCTTGGGTATTTAAAATGGGATTGTGGTCCAGCCTGGGTGGCTCAGTGGTTGAATGTCAGCCTATGAACCAGAGGTCATGGTTTGATTCCCAGTGAGGGATCAATCCCCAGTGTGGAGTATGCAGGAGGCAGCCAATCAATAATTCTCTTTCATCATTGATGTTTCTATCTCTCTCTCCCTCTCCTTTCCTCTCTGAAATCAATAAAAGTATATTTTGAAAAAATTTTAATAAAAAAAGAAATGTTCTATGGAGTCACCTTGGGGAAAAAATGATATCTGTGATGATTGTGGTGTGTTTTTTTCCTTGCAGTCCCAAGAGTGTCAAGATTTGCAGTCATAACACACCTGTGGATGCCCAAGCCCTGAAGAAGAAGCTCAGCAAGGCGACCTGCAACCCTGCGGTCCGTGCCATCCTCAGAAGCCTGCTGCTCTACATCACCCACCACGAGGACGGGCCCCAGGGGCTGCCTCCCATCAAGAGGGCAGAGAGCAGAGACAGCCAGGGGAGCCGGAAGCCTGAGCCCCAAGACGCCAGCCGGCGGCCCACGCGTTTCCAGCTCTTGCAGGCCAAGTTCCTGGGCACTGGCCGGGAGCCCTGGCTCAAGAAGACCCGGGAGGTGGGAAGGCTGATCTCCAAGGACAAGCAAGGCCCCGGAAGGAGCGTGGTGGCCGCCACCATCAACAAGCTCCTGGAGAAGACCAGGGAGGGGGCCGGCGGTTCCTCGGGGGCGCAGAAGCCCCTCGGCGGTGAGAAGCCCCGGTGGGGCCTGCCCCCCGGGAGAAGCCCCATGAAAAACGCTCTGAAGAAGTTCCTGGCCGCAGAGGCGAAGGAGGCCGAGGAGAAGAGGCTCCGGGAGAAGCCTCCTGCAGAGCGGGCCAGAGCCGCCAGGGGCCTCCTGCCCAAGATCGCGGGCAAGAAGAGCTCGGTCCTGGCCAAGCTGCGGGAGAGGTTTGAGCAGAGCGGGTGCCTGTGCTCGGAGGCCGGCGTGCTGCCGCTCCGCACGGAGGAGCGAAAGAAGAAGAACCTGCAGAGGAAGAAGACGCACCGGCCCGAGACCCGCGTGCTCTGCACGGCCACCTTGGCCAGCTCCTGCATCCGGATGCCCCCCGCCCGCTTTCTGGCCTGCTCGGCAGAGCCCGTGCCAGCCTTCAGCATCGCCACCGTCGTCTGCGGCCCCCGGAGCTGGCTGTCCCACTGCGCCAAGATCAGACACTCGGAACTGAGGCGCATGCCCCCCAGAGAAACTGGCGGGTCCCCCAACACGGGGGAGATGGTGCCTGATGGGAACAAAACACCAGGGAAGGATCTGCTAAATGGGGGGCCCTCCCAGGCCTTGGCAGCGCAGGCCATGGCGCCCAACCTGAACGCAGCATCCCTGAGTGCAGGGCCTGAGGGCCTCCCTGAGCCCGCCCCCTCACCTGCCTCCCAGAGCGGGACAGCCCCTCCTGGCCTGGGGCCCCAGGTCCCCTCGCTCACAGCAGCCAGCCCAGGGCACGCCAGGGTGGAGGGCTCCCAAGCAGAGACCACCTCAGATGATACCCAGGGGGCGAAGGGGCCAAGGGAAGGCCCTTGCCCTGAACCCCCAGCTGAGGTAGCCGAGGAGGCCCCGCAGGTGGACCTCATGGTTTGCAGTTCAGAGGATGAAAGGGAAAGAGTCGTTTCAGACTCAGAGCAGGACCCTCTCTTTGCCGTCCAGGAGAATTTCCCGGAACAGCCAGTCCCAGGGCAGATCCCGCCGCTCAGCGTGCCGGCGGCCCAGGCTGTCCGGCGCACCCAGCTGGCCTACGAGCCGCCGCAGATAACGGTCAGACTCCCGGTGGTCCATGAGATGCCGCTCCCGCTCGTCGCTCTGCAGAAAGCAGCGGGTCAGGCAGCCCCACCTTCTCCTGTGCGGGGAGGAGAGGGCGAGGTGGAACACGCACCCGCGCTATTTCCCGCTACGACAGGAAGTAAAAGCACCGAGGTGGCCCCAATGGGAGCGAGCAGGCCTGCCGGGACCCCCATGGGACTCAGCACCCCTTCTCAGCAGGACTCCTGGGCAGACCTGGCTCTCACGCCCCTCAGGGGTGCTGCCAGCATTGATGGTGACACCCCAGAGGCAGCTCCAATGCTGAAACCTCTGACAAGTCCCGCTGGGGGCAAGGAAGGCCACCGCAGCTGTGGGAATTTAAACAAACTCAAGGGCCACGAGCGTATTTCAGGACAGGATGTTTCCGAGCTCGGGTATGAGAAGCAACCGTTGCCAGCATCAGAGGGAATGCCAGTCCGTGCCGAGGGCAATCCAGCACATTCGGGAAATCGCCCCAGGGGACACAGCGGCTCTGCCCTGTGTGGTCAGCAAGAGCCATCTCCCAATGAGGGAGACTCCACGGACGCCCCAACACTGCTGGCGGCACCGGCCGAGGACTGGGCAAGGTCTGAGCAGGTGACCACAGTGAGTCAGAACATCCTGCGTGAACAAGCAGAACGCAGGGGGCCACCATTCACTGAGCCCACTCAGCCCCTACTGATGGCTGAAGGGGGTGCCAGCCAGGATGCTGGTGAGAACAGATCAAACTCCTTCCATGAAGGCCCCAAACCAAGTACCAAAGCCCCCGGACGAGGGGCAGCCACAGAGGTCACCCAGAGTCACACAGCAGCACCAGCACCAGGGAACCGTTCCCCCGAACCGGGGAGCCCTTTGCCCAAGAGAGAATCTGGCTCCTCACCCACAGGTCACAGTCTTGCGGTAGAGGGTCTCGGTCATGCACCCAACAGCCACCTCCTCTTGGCACCAGGAGGGGCCTCGAAGCCTCCCAGCAGCAGAGTGGCAGAGGGCCATGGCTGCAGAGACGTGGGGCAGCGCCAGTCTGAGACCTCGGAATCCCTGACCGCGCTCCCACAGGCGGCCGCGGGCCCCCCACTCACGCCTGACAAGCCGGGCCTGGGGGTTTCAAATGAACCGGCAGCCAACAAAGCCAGTGCCGCAGCAGGAAGCAGAAACACTGCGGCTGCCCAAGCAGGCCCTCGGGGGAATAGCACCGAGCCCGCGGTTCCACCCTCACAGCACCCCGCACCACAGGGAGGTGGCGGAGAGGGGCCTCCCCGCCATGGTGTGGACGAGCTCCCAGCGTCCTCTGAGGAGCTGCGGGCCGGGGCTGAGAAGCGTGCCGTGTCTGAAAAACGGCTGCCTCGTGCTGCTGGGGTTTCCCACCAGCTCCCCGCATTGCCATCAGCAGGAGCAGAAGAGGCCCCCCAGACGAGTCCCGGCCTCCAGGCGCACCTGCTGCCCGTTTCCCACACACAAGCTGGTGTCCTGCTGGACATAGAGGTCAGAGAGAGGCCAGGCTCACAGGCAGGCCGGGGGGGTGAAAAGGAGGGAGACTCAGGGCTTGTAGGGCCGAAGGGTCCTGGTCAAAAGGGCATCGCTCCTTTGGACCCAGGGAAAGTCAAGGTTGGAGAGAAGCCAGGGTCACAGACAGGCCTAGGGAGTGGAGAGGAGAGGGCATCAGGGTCTTTGGGACCGAAGAGTCCTGCTCAGAAGGGCATCGCTCCTTTGGACCCAGGGAAAGTCAAAATTGGAGAGAAGCCAGGGTCACAGGCAGGCTTGGGGAATGGAGAGGAAAGGGTGTCAGGGTCTGTGGGACCGAAGAGTCCTGGTCAGAAGGGTCCTGGTCAGAAGGGCATGGCTCCTTTGGACCCAGGGAAAGTCAAGGTAGGAGAGAAGCCAGGGTCACAGACAGGCCTGGGGAGTGGAAAGGAAAGGGTGTCAGGGTCTGTAAGGTCAAAGAGTCCTGGTCAGAAGGGAGTCCCTCCTTCAAACCAGAAGACCCCCTTGTGTGGCTCTGAAGAGGCACAGACACAGCCCCAGGATGGCATGGTGGGGAGTGACAGGGCGACCGCTGGTGTGGAGACTTCTTGCCGACACGCTGAGAAGGGTCCAGATCGCCCCCCAAGGCAGTGGGTGCAGACTGTCGAGGACCCCTCAGGGCAACACGGTGTCCACCCTGAAGAGCAGCAGGGGCACCCGGCACAGGCCCAGGCTGGCAGGATGGCACCCCACCACTTGGTGCAGCCCACAGGCAATTCATTGGCTGTGGCACCTGCACCTACCACAGGTGCAAGTGGGCAGTCCCAGAGACCAGCCCCCACGGGTGGCCAGGGGCCACGGGGAGTGCCACAGAAGGCGGGAGAACACTGTCTGCAGGTGGCCAAGAGCCAGACGTCCGCCCGTCCCGAGCCAGCACAAGGCTCTGCAGTGCCCGCACCGAAGGCTGGGGGCGGCCAGACACCCGGGGCCCCAGCCCAGGAGGGGCCCCCAGACATCTCCAGGGCAGAAAGAAGCACACTGGACCGCGAACATCAGAGAAAGTTTGCAAAGTATAAAGCCCAAAGCTTCTGCGACCAGCGGTCCTTTGATTTGTCCTTTAGAGCCAAAGTTATCAGGGCCAATGACACGTTCGAACTTCCAAAGTGAAACGCCCTGTTGGGACCAATGGCACGTCTGAGGCCTCCATTTCTGCTCCTCACTCAGGCTGCAGGCTGTTTTCCGGGCTCCAAAGCAGCCTTGAACAGCCCCCTGGATAGTGGTTTCCTTTCATTCTCACAGTAACTGACCCCACAGCTACCCACGTGTTGCCTGCACGTGCCGTGGAGCCCCGCTCCGTGTTCTCGGTATACCTGGGCTTCCTGGGAGCTGTGCCCAGCGAGGACGAGGAAAGTGCCAGGCACACCAGGCCTTTGTGCCCCGTGGATCTGTTCCTTATGTCACTTGAGGCATCTATACTTGGAGTTCGTCCAAGCACACACCTCTACCTTTTCACAGAGCCGTGCTGAACTTGGCATGTATCTGTTCTGTTGCTTCTTGGGGGGCTCCGCCAGCTTCAGCCTTTGAGGGCACCGTCTCCTTGCGGGTCATCGGCAGGCATGGATGTGGTGGGCCTCCGACTGTAGCCCCTGCCTCACTCAGACACAGCCAGTGCGTGTGACTTGGGCAGGTGAGTCTCATACATCATGCCTGGACCCAGGGGCCGAGACTCCGCCGCAGACACCAGTCCTGACACATTCTGGGATAAGGGCTAAGAGCTCGGGTTTGTCGCAGCTTCTCCCGGGGGGGAGATAATCTATCTTTACCTTCTTGGTGACGGTCAGGAAGGTGAAGTGAGGACACTGGGATCCGGGCTCTGGCACATCCTGTTCCTGCACCTGGGCCCCCCTGGGCCGGAGCAGAACCGATCACGGGAAATACTCGAGTCAATTACAAGGGAAGATGAGGATGCGGAGTGTTCGGAAGGTCGGAAGGTCGTTTCCAGGTGCCTGAGTCCCAGGAAGCTTTCTTTTAGAAGCCGCTGTGGTGAGGCAAGTACAGCGTCACACCGTCTCTGTCTTTCACAGTCATCCCAGCAGCCCCCTGGGGTCTCCACATCCTGCCGGGACACTGGATGGCACTGCGGTTAATTAACGACGTGGCCTCAATGCTCTCTCGCCCCACGCTAGTGTCCTGAAAAGCACAGGGGCATTTCCTACCACTGCACGGGATGTTATATTATTCTAATTTATCTTTAGTCACTAAGACAGTGCCTTCTCAGCCTACAATATCTGAACATTGTGTAACAGTAGAAGGACGGAAATAAAAATCACCCATAACCACGTTATCTTAAGAGGATTTTTGGAACTACCTTGGACTGATTTTTCTCCCGACTTCTCCCTCGGCTATTTTTTCTATAACACAGATCTTCATGTTTTAAGATTTAATGTTACAGGGCATGCCCTTTCAGGGGCCACAGAGTGTCTTTGAACCCTAACGCGTGTGTGTGCGTCTCAAGTTCTATGGACACATGTGGGCCCCGGGTTTTCAGCAGAAGCTGACGCTGTGAGCTCTCACTGCCTAGCACATTCATGTCGATGCTATTCTCTTGCAGAAGATGAATTTCTGTTTTGAAAGCTTCTTGATGTTTGCTGCCTTTGCCGCTGTGCAGTTTTCTAGACTTTTCCTCCCGGAGAAGCTTCCTTGATGTGTGTGCTGCAACCTCCTTTATTCTCTGACTTGAATGTTTATTTACAGGAGTGTTTTCTATTTTATTTTGTTGTTGTCATCAATCCTCACCTGAGGATATTTTTTCCATTGATTTTTAGAGAGATTAGAAAGAGGGAAGGATAAAGGGGGGGGAAGAGGGAGAGGGAGAGAAACAGAGAGGGAGGAGACATCCATTGGTTGGCTCCGCATGCACCCAGACTAGGGGTGGGGATTGAACCTGCAACCCAATATATGCCCTTGACCCAGAATTGAACCTGAGACCCTCCAGTGGGCGGGCCCATGCTCTAACCACTGAGCACACCAGCCAGGGCAAGAAGGGATTTTTTTTTTTTTACTTACGCTTTGGTTGGGTGTTTAGGAAGAGCTGGGTTTGTCAGTTTTCACCCTGTCCATGGTGAGGTCCAGGTCGCTGTGGTGTCTCCTCTCAGGACAGGTCAGCCAGATGTGATGGACATGTATGGTGGCCAAAGCGGCACTGAGCTAGGTGAGGCTAAGCAGGAAGCGTGAGGTCTATGCACTCAGCTTTGTCCAGGGGCGGGGCTCATTTCCTGGCACCCTCCTCTCTCCAATCAGGCAATTAATTTAAAATCGGGCCGATTAGAGGCTCCTCAGCTGCAATGTCAGTGAGCCGGAGAGCCTCACGGGAGCTGAGGGCAGACGAGGGTGCTGAGAGGGCTGCTTAGTTTGCGCCTATGTAAAGCAGGGTCAGTGCCCTGGGTTTAACCAGGAGGGGATGTGCCTAGTTTGCTAGATGTTAGCAGCAGGAGGTGGTGTGTGTGACAGTTACTTAACATGGGTGGCGCTGCCTCGTGCCTAGTGCCTAGTGTCTGGGCATCTGATGAGGATCCCAACCTCTGTGTTGGAGGTCCTTGGGGAGACACCTCAGTCACTGCCTTTCGCCTCCACTTGGAGTGGAGGGCTGGCCATGCACAGGACCGAGGCCTCGGGCTCTGGTGCCATTCCCCCTAAACTGGGCAGTCAGGTGCCCATTGTCTCAAAGAGCACAGGCTACGGAGATCCAAGGTGTCCCCATCCCTGGGGAAAGCTGCATCTAGAATTGGGATGAGCTTCTCAGAGCTGCTAATCCAGGAGGCTCATGAGACAAATAAATACTCAGGGTCCCAGCAGAGGCCCACAGATGCTGGGGCTTTTTTCAGTCCCATCGCCCACACCTGCTCACACCCAGGGGCGTCTTTGCTAGAGTGGGAGGGTGACTTCCTGATATGCACCTGGTGGGGCACCATCTTATTTATTTGTCCTTTGTTTCGCAAAGGATTTAAAGGAGTGTTTGGCAAAGAACTTGATGACCAACAGGAGATAAAAATATTACATTTACTGGGTGTTCCCTTTTTAAAATAAGAAGGGCTGGAGTTTCAACACTATTTTTAAATAGGCCAGAAAGCCCATTGGAGAATGGACCGAGTGGTATCATTTTAAGTGGTGGGGAAAAAACGATCAGAATCTCCTCCGGGCTGCGGCTCCTGAGAAGTCGTACACCGAGTTCCTCTGGACATCTGGCAGGCTCAGGGCGAGTCTCTGACCCGGCCAGCAGGAGGGGCCTGGCTCTGGTTCACCAAATACGGTTGCAGATTAGGCTGCCCTTCACGCCACTGCTGGAGCCACTCCATGGGGAAGAATCAAGAGTGATTTTTCATCAGGACTAACTAGCGGTCAGTGTGCATTCACAACACACTGGAAATACGAGTTTACAGCGCAGACGTGATGTACGTTTCTGCCAAAGAAAGACCCAGGAGGCCACTGGGTTGAAATGATTATTGCAGAAGGGTAGTGGGCATCTTAAATGAAACCCACAGTAAATATTTGTGAACTTTTTAGCTGTCCCACTTAATTTTGCACATCTGAGTAGGTTATCGAGTTACACCTCACTTCAGATTTTTACAGCTCCTTCTGCTGTTTACAGACTCATCTGTGAGCCACACCCGTGGTATGTGCTGCAGGGGAGGGATGGCTCCCGGAGAAAACTCCTATGATGAAGAGTATTTAAGATGCTCCATCGGGAATGTCAGTTTAAAATTTTACTAATTCAGCACCATATTCTTTTTTTTTTTTTTAAACAAGGGCATCTTTGCCGTTAAGAGTTACAACCTCTTAATTATTGAATTATGTATTAACCTGCAGCTCAACATTCTTTGTTTTATTATTCTCCTTTGTATACAAACTCTAGAATGGATTCGTTAGAAAGAAAAAATGCCAAATATATTTTGTTGTATTCTAACTATCCAGCTGGAAATAATATCGATAAAATAAATATTATCACCCATTCCAGATCTCTTCCGTGCCTCTTTGAGGGACTGCCTGAAGGAGGTAGGGATTTCATGTCAGAAAGCAGATGTGGGGCCAGGGGCTAGCATTAGAATTCAGATCACAGTGTGGGGAGATTCTGTCAGCATCAGCAAAGGAGAGGAGTGGCTCCTCCATCCTCCAACCTGGGAGGCCCCGAACTTGGGAGGAGAATCCCTCTGGGCATGCTTAGTAGAAACAAGCAGGACTTCCAGGACACCGCCTAGGGCCAGGAGAGAATAAACAAGCCTGCTCCCCAAGCCAGGCCAGGCCAGGCCAAGTGGAGGCGGAGCTTAGGTGCCAGCCAAGTTGCTCCTGGGAGATGCCCCGGACAGACTGCACAGAAGAGGAGCGTGGGAGGTCAGGGTACAGTAATTCAAACTCCACTTCCCTCCAGGACTTTCAGAAAAACTGCTGTGCCCTGAGCAGGGCCTGCGAGTTCTTAGCATTGTGGGAGAGAAAGAGCTCCTTCATCCATTGTGGGGTGCACGAAGCCTGTCCAACCTGGTCAGGGGGTTCCCATAAACCCCTCCTCAGGGTGAGCCTGTGCCCCTGCCCTCCCCAGGGTGGCTTGCCCAAGGGGGCACTGAGCACTGCTCCTGGAAGAGGGTTTGGGAAGATCAAGGTCCTAAAAAGTTCCTTAGCATCAGGAGCTCCCTGAGATGAGATCACCCAGTCCCCTCTCCTCCAGCAGGGGGAGGATTTCGGAGAAGGACCTGAAAAAGGCCCACAGCGAACTCCTTTCCCTGAGGACAGACAAGTGACTTGGCTGAGGTCCACAGCCCCTGGATGGTGGGCAGAATTCAGTCCAAGATCAGGAGGTACTGGACACTCAATTTGTGAGAGCTGGGTGTCCTACTGTTCAGTCCTGACACCATCTGCCTGGGGTTGGTGCACACCCCACAGGTTAAGTGCTCAGCCCCAATCGCAGCCTTGGGCCCCTAGGTTTTGACACATCTGTCCAACCTGGCTACAAATCAGGGGTTCCCATGACCCCCTCCTCAGGTTTGATCATTTGCTATAGCAGCTCCCAGAACTCAGAGAATTACTACTACCAGTTTATTTATAGGGTATTATAAAGTTCCAAATGAACAGGCGGATGAGGAGGTCCATAGAGCCTGATGGGGCAGGTGGGGGGGAGAAGATGGGACTGTGGTGCAGGAGCTTCTGTCTCTGTGGAATTGGGGTGTGCCACCCTCCACACATGACTATTCACTCCAGAAGTTCTCCAAATCCAGTTGTTTAAGGCTTTTATGTAGGTCCCATTACATAGGCATGATTGATTAAATCATTGGCCATTGGTGATTGTAGAAACCCCTTTCTACATCCCGTGTGGTTCAGGGTTTGGGTTCTGGAGGAGGCCATACACAAATAAGAGAGACTAGAAAAATATTAATTTGGAAAAAAGTTGGGGTAACAATACTTATATCAGACAACTTAGATCTCAAAGTGAAGGACATAACAATAGATAAGGAAGGCTACTTCATAATACTAAAGGAAGCAACCCAACAAGAAATAACGCTGGTAAACATATGCACTCAATACAGGAGCACCCAAATACATTAAAAAAACTTCTGGAGGATACCACAGGAGAGACTGACAGCAATACAATCATAGTAGGAGACTTTAATACCCCACTAACACCATTGACAAGTCCTCTAAACAAAAAAATCAATCAAGAAACATAATCCTAAATGATTCACTAGACCAAATGGAATTGAAATCTTCAGAGCATTTCACCCCAAAGCCATATAATATACATTCTTCTCAAGTGCACATGGGTCATTTTCAAAGATAGACCATATGTTAGGTCATAGGCAAAGTCTCTTCAAATTCAAGAAGATAGAAATCATATCAAGTATCTTCTCAGATCACAGTGGCATGAAACTGGAAATCAACTACCATAAAAACATTCCAAAGAAATCAAACACATGGAGGCTAAACAGCATGCTATTAAACAATGCCTGGGTTACCAGAGAGATCAAGGAAGAAGAAAAAAAAAACACAATGGCAACAAATGACAATGAACACATAACAATCCAAAAAAACAATCCAAAATCTCTGAGACACAGTGAAAGCAATCTTGAAAGGTAAGTGCATACATAGCTCTACAAAACTACTGCAAAACATACACACACACACACCAAAAAAACAAAAACAAAAAACAAATGGTAATAAATTACTTAACCTTACAACTCAAAGAGCTAGAAAGAGAGTAACAAGAAAGGCCCACTGTAAGCAGAAGGAAGGAAATAAAGATCAGAGCAGAGATAAACAACACAGAGACCAAAGAAACAATACAAAAGATCAACAAAACCAAGAGCTGGTACTTTAAAAGGATAAACAAGATTGATGAACCTCTAGCAAGGCTCATCAAGAAGCAAAGAGAGCTGAAACCGGTTTGGTTCAGTGGATAGATCATCCGACTGTGGACTGAAAGGTCCCATGTTCGATTCCGGTCAAGGGCATATATCCTGGTTGCAGGCACATCCCCAGTAGGGGGCATGCAGGAGGCGGCTGATCGATGTCTCTCATCAATGTTTCTAACTCTCTATCTTTCTCCCTTCCTCTCTGTAAAAAATCAATAAAATATATTTAAAAGAAGAAGAAGAAGAAGAAGAAGAAGAAGAAGAAGAAGAAGAAGAAGAAGAAGAAGAAGAAGAAGAAGAAAAAGAAGAAGGAGAAGGAGAAGGAGAAGAAGCAGCAGCAAAGAGAGCCAAAATTGGTTTGGCTCAGTGAATAGATCATCCGACTGCAGACTGAAGAGTCCCAAGTTCAATTCCGGTCAAGGACATGTATCCTGGTTGCGGGCACATCCCCAGTAAAAGGCATGCAGGAGGCAGCTGATCGATGTCTCTCTCTCATCAATGTTTCTAACTCTCTGTCCCTCTCCCTTTCTCTCTGTGAAAAATCAATAAAATATATTTTAAAAAATAAAAAGAAGCAAAGAGAGAGAATCCAAATAAACAAAATCAGAAATGGAAGAAGTGAAATAACAACAGACCCCACCCAAATACAAAGGATTATTAAAAAATACTATGAACAACTCTATTCCAACAAACTGGACAACCTGGAGGAAATAGACATATTCCTAGAAAAATATAACCTTCCAAAACTCAATCAGGAAGAATCTAAACATCTCAATAGGCCAATAACTATGGAAGAAATTGAAGCAGTCATCAAAAAGCTTCCAGCAAATAAAAGCCTGGGGCCAGACGGCTTCACAGGGGAGTTTTACCAAACATTCAAGGAAGAATTAAAACCTGTCCTCCTCAAACTATTCCAAAAAATTCAAGAAGGAACACTTCCAATCTCTTTATATGAAGCCAGCATCACCCTAATACCAAAACCAGATAAAAACAGCACAATGAAAGACAATTACAGGCCAATATCCCTCATGAACATAGATGCCAAAATCCTAGCAAATCGGATCCAGCAATACATCAGAAAGGTCAAAAACCATGACCAAGTAGGATTTATTCCAGGAATGCAAGGGTGGTAAATATCCGCAAATCAATAAATGTAATACATCACATAAACAAATTGAGAGATAAAAATCAATAGTCATATCAATTGATGCAGAAAAAGCATTTGACAAAATGCAGCACCCTTTCTTGATAAAAACTCTCAACAAGGTGGAAATAGAAGGATCATACCTCAACATAATAAAAACTATATATGATAAACCCACAGCTAACATCATACTCAATGGGCAAAAACTAAAACCATTTCCCCTAAGAATAGGAACAAGAATGGGATGCCCACTCTCACCTCTCCTGTTCAACATAGTATGGGAAGTATTAGCCATTGCAATTAGACAAGAAGAAATAAAAGGCATCCAAACTGATAAAGAAGTAAAGCTGTCCTTATTTGCAGATGACATGATATTGTACATAAAAAACCTTAAAGACTTTATAAAAAAACTAATAATTCATTAATAAATGAATTCGGCAATGTAGCAGGATACAAAATTAATGTCAAGAAATCTATGGCATTTCTATACACCAATAGTGAACTTATAGAAAGAGAGGCTAAAAAAGCAATTCCATTTACCATCACACCAAAAAAATTAAGATACCTAGGAATAAACTTAACTAAGGAGGTAAAAAACCTATAATGCT
This sequence comes from Lasiurus borealis, assembly GCA_004026805.1. NCBI lineage: Eukaryota > Metazoa > Chordata > Mammalia > Chiroptera > Vespertilionidae > Lasiurus > Lasiurus borealis. Next base: position 38,123 of record PVJN01015962.1, read on the forward strand.
GAAAACTACAGAACACTGGAAAAAGAGATAGAGGAAGACATAAACAGATGGAAGAGCACACTATGCTCATGGATTGGGAGAATCAACATCACAGAAATAAACATATAAGAACAAAAAATGTGGTTATGCTGAGAGGCAAATACGTCAATTTTGTAGTAAGTTTCTTTCTGGGCCAATAGTCTTTTGAGTCCCAGTTTCAATATCAATGTCAAACAGTTCCTTATGTGTACATGTCAGCAATGATATTTCAATTCTGGATGGTGGACAAATGGTGGCAATGCAGGTCTGACCCTCTCTGGTTTGGTTCTGGGCAACCCGCATCGACACACAGCTGCTGACCGTTAATATGGCAAGGCGTCATCAGCGTCTTCCATCTCTGGACTGTTTCTCCTCTTGCCTTCATGGCTGAAACAGACCAGTCAATTCCCCTCTGTTGCAGGAATCCACATGGTCTTGGAGTTGTTTTCTGAAAACATACAAACATTCTCGACCAAAAGTTAATAAAGGAATCTTTTCTATAAATTTGACTTGGGATCCTTTTTATTTTTGCTCAAATGATTTTCCTTTTGCTTATTTTGACACCATGTGTGTTTTTCATGGGTGTCTTGCTGTTAGCATTACAAATGAAAATTAATTTTCTAAAGTAAAAATTTTCTAGATGTAATTTACTTACAGGGTATTTTTTCTTACATAATATTACTCTACTACTCCCCCTTCCCCCATTTTGTGATTTAATGGAGGCCTTTGGAAATTTTACAATGCAGTCTTGATAACTTTAAATTTTAATTTTTTGCACAAAAATGTTAAGCAATTTTACCATGCAATGAACTACCAATAGAAATTTTAGTTAATACTTTAGGAACAACTTTTTTCCAATACAATTAAATTTTATTGGATATTCACTTATTTTAATTAGCCGATCTAAATTAATCTGAAAACTTGACTACTATTTTATTGTCGAATTTAATATTCTAACAACAATCTTAGTTTTACCCTGTAAATATTAGTGGGAAGGATTATTTGCATTCTTGAGTAGGCCCTGAGCATTCCTGGTTAGGCTGGATTTAGATATAGGGCAGCTGCTGTTGGCCAAGTCTCTGTTACCTGGGTCCCAATCTAAGCTGGGCCAAATCTCTGTCACCAGGGTCGAGATCGGAGCTGGGCTTGGGAAGCAAAGCAGACATGGGCAGGAGACCTCCCTCAGAAAAGGCAAGGGTTCAAGTCCCTGCAATGTTGGGGGCGTGAGGGTCTCTGCCCAACCTCTGTTGATCCCCAAGTTCTCTCCTGATGGCCCCTCTGCGACTGTGCCTGTCTTAGGTTGTTCCTTCCCCAAGGAATCTTACCCGCTCTGGCTAACCAACCATCCTCCAGGGCCAAGCAGGGTGATGTGAGGTTCAGTTCCGTCTCCTTGGTAGCCTATGCCCCCGTGGCCTCCACTCCCAGTACCTGCCTTGGGATCCCCTCGCCTGCTGACAAAGTCCCAGCACTGATCACATATCTTGGGGAACCCAGGTTTCTTCTCCAGGGAGGGCCCAGCTCATACCACTGGGTGAGAGACAGATCCATGGTACCAGCCACCATGAGGCTTCAATCTCATGAACAGAAAGCTCAGGCGACAGCTGTGGGAGGGTCCCTCTTGGCAAAAAGGGCAAGAAGGGCCAATATAGAATGCTCAAGTGCCTTCTCACTGCCTTAATTCCTTTCATGATCTTTTTAAAAATTGCTGCCAAACATCCAAAAATTAGATTGTAAGTTTGTTTGGGATAATTGTACAATATGCTGTTGTAAATATATAAAAAATTATGACATTTTAGAATAATATCATGTAAGGATATTCTTTGTTCTAGGCCATAGCAATTTAATTTCAAACTGGCTGTCAATTTTGTTTTATATAGACAAGGTCTTAGTTACTTTATTAGAATACTTGATCAAATTGCTTACAAAGACATTGGCTTTTTATTTAGCTGAAAACCTTGATTTCAATTTAAAAAGCTAACTTATTAAAGTAGGTATCTTTCTTTAAAAAGCAATGCAAATTTAGAAAATGTTAATGTCTGATTCACAGGCCACAAATGTTGCCCCGCCTCTAGCTTAAGAATACAGGCAGCTACAGGCTTTTTGTCATTTTAAATTCTGCTGTTGGAATTTTAAGAAATATTTAGTTACTTCATTTTTGCCCTTCTTAGAGACTACATTAGGCAGGGGAATCAGCACACCTAAGAGTTCTTACCCATGAAGGGTCAGGAACGTAAATCCAAAATACTTCCCCATTTGCCCCAGGTAATATTACTGAACAGCTGATTACTGCTAGCACGGTGGCAAGAAAGACGTTCTCAAGCACCTGTACCACCTTCTTTACCATGCCCATCTCCGGGCTGTTTGTCCATTTGTTGTCCGGCTCGTCTTCCTCCTGCTCCTCATCTTCAGTGGATTGCTTGGAGTCACTGCTCTCTGTGGCTCAGGTAGTTGATTGTCTGCAGCTGCATGGTGTGGCTCCAGGTGCAAGGTCCTTATTAGTCTGACTAGTTTCTCTCTTGGATCCCTGATGCAGTTTAATATTTCTAGCAGGAATCCACATGGGTTTGGAAAATTTTTCTGGAAATATACAAGCATACCCTCTTCCCAAAGGTTAATAATGGATCAGGTCCCTTCCATAAACCAGATTCGGGATCTTTCCATTTAACTAAACCATTTCCTTTTGTTTTATCCTGACACCAATGTAGTTCCATTAGCATCACAAGTGAAGAAATTTAAAGTAATTAAGGCTTGGTACAGCCTACCCACAGGTGATTTCTCCTGTAAGGTTGCAAAAATCAGGATTGGGCCAGAGTTAACACAGCTCGGCTTAAAATCATATCCCCCAGTTACATCCTGTAATTAGGCTCAGGGTTGAGAACAGAGACAGGAGACATGGTCCAGATGTCCCAAGGGAGTAACCCAGAGATAACCATCAGTCCCATCCCATTATCGAACCAGATAATATGCAGAGTCTATAGATTGTGAGATGTGTGCAGGTATGAGGAAATAAAACTGTGTTGACCTTGTATAACCCTGTTGCTTGTCATATAGTATATAAGCTCAGCTTTGTATCAACTCGGGGCTCTCAGCCTCTGCTCTGCTTTCAGAGTATGTTGTGAGCCCCAGCATGCTGGTGAATAAACCCCTTGCTGTTTGCATGAGAACGTCTCTTGGAGCCTTCCTTTGAGCAGCGAGCGTTTCGACCCTAACACTACCATATTTCCATTGTATAGGATCAATATTGTCCCGACCCGTGGGTGAAGTCAACGAGGACCCTAGAGGGGGAGTGGGGATGAAAGAGACAAGAGACACAAGGAATGGAGACAAGACAAAGTTCTGATCAAGTCTCGTTTATTCAACAGTAGTTCGGGGTATTTATAGAGAGAAATAAGGAAGTTAGCGAAAATTCCTAGCCCTAAGGTGAAACGCCTGGCTTTCGGGAGATAGGGAAAGAGATAGGGCTTGGGGTAATTGAAACCTAGCCAGAGGTTAGTGCTAACGTGGCTGAAGCTTACTACAAAATGGCTGTCAAGCACAACAAGTTTCCCACAGGTCCCCCTTTTCTTTAAACCTTTGAAAGGCCGCATATCCTTGAGGGGACTGTGCCTGTCTTAGGTCAGGAACTACCTACCAACCCACCTTACCCGTCATTGGAAAGCAGGGCAACATAACACCCAGTTCCTGGCTTAGGCGGTGGTCGGTGTCACGTATAAGTTCCAGTTGCCCGTCTCTGGCTAACCAGCCCAGCGCACCAAGGCGGAAAGTTTGCTATTAGAGTAATTCCTCAATTACTCTATTGAATGTCATCGTATTCCTTGAATATTAGAGTAATTACCTCAATTACTCTATACGATGTTGTATTTCTCCTTTCCAAGGAGTTTGCAACTTTCCCTTTCGGCCATCTCAAGTTTATGATAAGGGACCTGTATAAATTGCATCTTAACGGCATCCACTTGTTGCTTGATAAAAGCCATCAACTTATTAAAAAGAAAAGGTCCTAGTGATAGAATTATTAGTAAGTCAAGCAGAGGTTCTAGTAAGGGAAGGAGGTAGGGTAATATTCCATTTAGCCCGCTCCACAAAGGGTTGTCAAAAAGTTCTCTTATTATTAGGTCTTCTTGTAGCTCCTTTATCTTATCACGAACAATGCCTGATTTGCATAAAAGCAGCAGCGTTCCTGTAGAGCCAAACAGATCCCTCCCTATTCTGCTGTCAATAAATCTAATCCTCTTCTATTCTGGAGGACTACCTCCGCTAAGGAGTCTATCTGATCGTGAATATCATTAATAGTACTGGATAAGGCCTGAACATCATCAACTAGCTGATTAGAGAGTTTAGTATATGAATGAACAGCAACTCCTAATCCTGCTGTTCCTGTAGCTAAAGCTCCAGAAATCCCTAATACTACTAATAGGGGAATATTCTCAGGGCGAGTTTTCGTCCCTGGAGTTATCCTCAACTTCTTGAGTTTGACTGATTTGTTTAACTAAGCATTCTGGTAGCCACCTTGCAGATTTCATTTCCTTAGAGTAAATGCATACTGATCCTCGGCCCCAGATAAGAACTGGATCTGGGCCATGCCAGGAGTTAGTCAAAGGATCCTTCCATAGAACTGAAGCAAATTGTCTCTGAGTTTCTGTATGCCAAAAGCGAGTGGCTGCTGATTGTCCATTTGCATCCAAATTTAAAAAATTGAGAATGAGATAATATATTTCTGGGTGACCCCCTCGTGGGGTACCATTTCCCCTTTTTTATTTTATCTATTGTGAGTTTTAAAGAGAGATGTGCCCTTTCAACGATTCCTTGACCTTGAGGATTATAAGGAATACCTGTTGTATGATGGATATTGAGGTGCTTATAGAATTGAGAAAAGGCTGAGCTGGTATAGCCTGGGCCATTATCAGTTTTTAATTGCTGTGGACATCCTAAGACTGCGAAGGCAGTTAACATATGGCTAATTACATGTTTAGTAGCTTCACCGGTTTGGAGGGAAGCATGAATAAAACCGCTAAAAGTATCTATAGTTACATGTACATATTTGAGGTTACCAAATTCAGAGATATGGGTAACATCCATTTGCCATAATGCATTAGGTACTAACCCCCTAGGGTTGACTCCGAGATGTAATACTGGGAGATGTATGACACAAGAAGGGCAATCTTTGACAATTT
>PVJN01015963.1:0-43311 GCA_004026805.1 Lasiurus borealis
TTTATTTAGGCCTTTCTTGCTCTCTGACACGCCTCCTAGCAGTTGCCAGGCAACTCTGGGAGTAGCAGTGTGTGTTAGGGATTAACTAGTTAGGGCTGGGGTCCTTTTTGGCAAGAAGGGGATAAAAGACAAATGATTTTAATTGCTAGGCCAAGGATCCTTTCTCAGCTTGGCGGAAGATCGCAACTTGTGGAGGACGCGGGGGAGCGGTGTGGTTCTTGAATCTGCCTTGAAAGTTCCCCTTTCTCCTGCCCGAGCAGAACAAATGAATTTTAACAAGAATCTTACTTTTACTTGTCCTTTGTTTAAAACTGTGTCATCATGAAATCTGAATACGACCAGCCCGCCGCCCTCTCTTTGAAGACATTTCATAGCGCAGTAGCCTTAGTTTTAAAGAACTTTCAAAAATAGACCATGTCTTCTAATTTCATCCCCTATCCTGTTCAGTTTCTCATTTCATAGTGCCTGCTACCTGAATTCATCTTAAGACAGGTGCACGGGAAAGTAAGCTGATCCCTTGTTTGTCCGCTTCAGATCGTTGGTAAATGTTAGATCAGAAGGCAAAACGGGCATGGCTGTTGGTACTTTAAGATGCGTCCTGTCCTGTGCCAGCGTCTGGGAAGGCCAGTCTAGATGGAACATCTGTGATTGTTTATTCAACAAGCTCATGTGGCGCTCTCTGGACCAACCTGCTGGCTGGGCATCCCCAGGATGCGTGGAGCACAGCCCCTGCCCACAGAGGTGAATGCTGGGCGGGGGGCAGCTGACAGCCAGCCAGGGTGTCTGTGAGGGAGGCTGTGCGGGCAGCAGCCAGCTCCTCCGGTCCAGCTTGTCCCTTCCATCCCCGGAGGCCTGGCTTCCAGCTTCAGCTGTGGGTCCGCTGGCATCACCTTCCTTACAGCCCCGATGGTGCACATGATTCTGCTGAGTCATATTTATCCACCTAAAATCCCTGGAAGTCAGAGAAGTTCAGAGAAAAGCAGATTGAGAGCCTGGCTTTCAAGCATGAATGGGCAAGGCTGTGTTGGAGCAGGTCAGAAAACACCATGTATCTCCGTCTCCTGAATGAGTAACATCATTGAGCTCCTCATTTAAAAACAAAAAAAACGAAAACTTTTTATCTATGGTTTTTAGTGTAATGAGCAAGAGGAAAATATTTGTAAACTAGAAAAATTAAAATAGCACTATAGTCACACAACTAACAATTAACTTTGGTATATTTTCTTTAATTATTTTTCATTTACATGGTGTTTATATAGCTGCTATAAAATTTAAATTAAAAGTTCATTTCTCCTCATTTAACTTGACATATGCATTTTTACATAGCTGCAGATTATTTTATCAAGTACAGATACCATAATATCCATAACCACTTTCTCAAGTTGGACACTCAGATACCAGCAGTTGGGAGCCATCAGTCCTGGATTGTGAAAGGGGTCCCAGATTGGAGAGGGTGCAGGCTGGGCTGAGGGACACACACACACACACACACACACACACACCCGTGCACGAATTTCATGCACCACGCCTCTAGTTGAGAATAATGCTACTGTGAACATTACTGTACATGTCTCTGTTTGAGGCCTGTTTTCACTTCTTTTGGTGTATACCTCTAAGTGGAATTATAGTCATTTCACGTTTAACTTTTTGAAGAACCACTGAATTGTTTTTCACATAAAGCCCATGCTTTTTTTAAGTGATCAGTAGTGTATTTGTGAAGCATGGCTATGTACCTATGAATGCTCTGTAGGAAAAGTTTGTGAAAAACTTTCTTATTTTCTAGTTTGTTTTAGTCAAGCAGACAGAGAATTATAGCCCAAACCTACAGGCCTAGCTAACAGACACATTGACCGCAGGAATCTATGGGCTAGAGAAGGGACCATTTTTTCATGTTAGTATTCACCCCAAGTCAAGATCATGTCCTGGGAATGAAGCAGGAGTAAGAGGAGGTGCTCTCACCACTGGGACTCAGGGGACCCATAGCTCTATGGCTCTTCAACGGCTAAGGAGGCCACCAGGTGTGATGGAAAGAGTATGGGCTTTGGATTCACTTGGGCTTTAATACTGGCTCTTATCATCGACCAGAAGATGACCTTAAAGTCACTTGACCTCTCTAATCCTCAATTTTTCATTCCTAAAATGGAAATAATGCCAACCTTGTAGGGCTATTGAGAAAAATAACAATATGTGTAAAACTCAGCACAATGTTTTTCTTGGTAGTAGATTATCATCTAAATGATAGTGACAGTTCCTGGAGGACAAGAGGGTAGGCAACGGAGGAAGAAGAGGAGACTTGAGACCACCACATCCTGGAACAGTGGTGGCCATACTTGTCAGCAAGTGTCAGACTCCCTGAAACTATTCAAACAGTAATTAAATTCTGGCCTGGTTGTTTCTATCCTTTACTGGGAGAGTTTGGCTTCTATCTCAAGAGATACAAAAAGATTTGTAGGAAATCACATGTTATTCCCTTCAATATTTATTAGATATTTTTTTTATTCATGTTATTGCTCCCTAGCACTTACAGGCTAGAGGAGGTGGTAGGTATCAAAAGTTTAAAATTAAGAAATGCATTAGAATCAGTTTTTAAAATACACAAGAGAAAAATATCATTGAGAATCTTTTTTTTCTATTTCATGAAAACATTTTTGCTTATTGGGATAAGAGGACCATGGTTTGATATTGGCACCAAATCTCCCCCGTCCACCTCCCCAGGACACTGATGTCGCTCAGGCACACAGTTTGAGAGTGCTGGCAGCTTGGAGCCACACAATGAATGATGGCTGAACTGAGAACCATTGTTTTAGAAGTAGACTGCCCATAAAAAATAGGTCCTTAAGTGAGAAATGAGAACTGGCAGGAAATGCACTTAACCAGGATGATCAAGCTGCACCGAATGATTTCAAAGAGCATCACTAAATATGATGAAAATTAAATTCTCCTATGTTCTAAAATACGTGAAAAATACAACACAGTTAGTGTATCTTAGACATTCCGGAAGGAATTCTAGGCTTTAAATTCTAAGAGTTGTTTAAATCTCATTTAATAATCTGGCTGCTTTCTGACTTTGTTCCCAGAGGGTGGGATCATTTTGGTATCCTTGACAGAGTCACATATTAGTAGGTGCTCAGTAAGTGTGTGTTGAATGAATGGATGAACAAATGAATGATACCCGTTTTCCCAGGCTATGCATCAGAACGACTGGTGGTCACATTTCCGTGTTGCACAATCTCGATGCTTGGTTTTTGAACAAGCATCCCCTACTTCATCTCAGAGCATGAGAAGAGTAATCGGGCACCAACACCAAGCGTGAACGTGTAAATGTCAAACAAAGGAACAAAAGGCGGCTGCGTGGTAGCGGGTGAGGGTCTGAAGAGGATCGCCCTCTGTGAAATCGCCACGTGCAGTAAATGCTCGGTGCTGGTTAGGCAAGTACAACGGGCGAGAACATTAATGGAGTAAGCTGATCCCGTTGTGGCCATTTTAGACACCGTCTTTGTGGAGGCTGTCGCACAGAGAAATGGTTGCTGCTTCTGGTGTTCTCAGTCAATGATATCACTTTGGGTCCCCCACTTTTTCAGGGAGACTCTGAAAAGGAAACCTGTCTGATCCATTTTCAAGCAGTGATAACATGTACACGTGAGGACTTCATGTACGTGTGAGCCTCTTCACAGGATTTTGCCTCATTCTTTCTTATACCCCAGCCGTAGTAGAGGCGCAGGCACAGAAGGTGGAGTGAGTGGTGGGTTGGTTCCATGGAGAACACTATGGAATTTATGATGATGAGAGGATACAATTATAAATTTCCTTCTCTCTACACCCCATGGAGCATGCATCCCCTCTGATTTTTTTTATGGGGTGTGTATACATTCTCAGAAATATACAGCTACATTCAGTCTTATGCTTCCCTCACAAAGCAATGGAATCTTGCTCCAGAAAGGGGTAGAGTGTGGTGATCACTCATGTATCCCGGGGGGAACCTGATAAATAGAAAGTGCCCAATGATTATCTGTGGAGTGACTGAATTGATAATAGTTCTCAGTTCTGATGTCTTTAATTGTTTGGGAGCTGAAACACAGCTTTGTTAAGTAAATCAGTAAGACTGGAAGTCATAAGGAAAATAAAATAATATGAAGCATTTATTATATGCTATACTCTACATATAGTCCCTTGTTTGGTGTTTATAGTCCTCAGAGGTAGAGCGTAGTGTAGCCCCATTTTACTGATGGAAAACCAAGATGAAGAACGGTTACGTTAATTTTTAAGAAGTGGCAGAGCCAGGATTCGAACCTTCCATCTGCCCGATTCCAGCAACCACGCTCTTTCCTCTGACCACTTGCCACAGCGGTGATTACCATATGGTCCGTATTGTATACAGTTTCAGGGCATTTCAGAGGAAAACTGAGCTGGTTTCCTCTTAGGAGTCAGTGTCTCTAATCTGTGCAAATGTTTCTTGTCTTGAAAAATGCAGGTTAAACTAACACCATTTATAAACTATTTTGCAAAGGGCAAATGTCAGCATTTTAGATATCTTTTTTAAAACATTCCTTTAATAGATCACTTTAATTGCTTAATATTTTGTTAAAGTTTTTGACATTTATGTTGATAATTGGGTGAAAAGTAAACCACTTGCCCGCGCAGCCCGCCCTCCTCTTTTCCTGGGCTGACACCTAGTGGCGAACTTTCTCACCGCAGTGTTAATCCCGGCGCTGAACTTTCTTCAGCGGAGTTGTTTTAAATTGATTTTAGGGTTTTTTTTAAACCCAGTTGTTGTCAGTATAATAAAAATAGATACACTAATATAAGGTTAATTTATTTGGGATCATCATAACAATGGAACTTTTATTTGATTTAACGAATTTTAAGTAAATTATCATCAAGTACTGAGAGCAGAAAATGAAACAAATATTTAAAATCCTGGGGTATTTGTATCCCCACAAACCTGACCGCATGACCACTGTGCTGCCAAGTAAGATTCGATCACTGTTCGTCATGACGGTGCGAGGCTGGGACGGAAAGCAAGCAGAGTTGCCCCGAGGTGTGTAACTGCTGTAGCCGCGTGCTGTCCAGACACTGACATCCAAGGCAGAAAGGGATCACTTCCGCCTGGGCCCAGGGAAAGCTTCCGGGGAAGGATGCACCTGGGGTGGCGCCTTGTGGGAAAGCAGCGCTTCCCCAGGATCGGGGGGCAGACAGTAAGTAGCTCATGCACGGGCAAGGGACGTGGAAACGATGTGGCTGGTCGGAGCTGTGGCCGGGACACAGGCAGAGAAAAGGAGTGTGTCCAAGGAGGAAGTGGAGAAGGGGTGGGCTCCAGGCCTAGGAAAGATCTAGAAGGCCACAAGAGAGTTTCAACACCAGTCCCCAAAAGCAGCATTTCTGGAACAGTGTTCCTTGAAATAGTAGATCCACACCATGTTATGTTTTGTCAACATGTAAAATTTGGGCTGGCCATATATTGCATGCTGCAACTTTTCTCTTAGATATTTAAATATATATTATTGAGGCCCTGCTATAAAGAAATCTAGTTAACTTGGTTTAACCCAGCATTTTTCAAAAGCCTGTTCTCCCCGGAATACCTATTAACATGCCATGCATCTCCTGCTCCTCCCCACGGTTTGGGAAATGCTGCTGTGGCTAAATGGATATGATGCATTTTTCTCGCTCTCGGGCCATGGAATGAGGATACCAACTGCGTTCCTGTTACCCGTCTCATGGCTGTGAACCTCAGAAAAGAAAAGGTGTCTCTTTCCAAAGCGTTTCTTATCTGGCCAGACAGGCGTGTAGCCAACAGGTGGTCTGGAGACATAGAACCAGGCCACCTCGTAACTGCCTCAGCCCAGGACCACAGGCTGCTACCTTGTCCCCTTGGTCCAACGGCTTGATCAGTGTCTCAGTCAGGATACAAGGACAACAGAAACCCCTTCAGGTGTTTCCAAGAGAGAAAATAATTCAAGGAACTGGGTGTTCAACTGATAGAGGGAGGCGCTGAGAGGTCACCCAGAGATGAGTAACAGCAGTGCTGGTTTTCTGGGTCCGGTGCTGGGTCACCTGACCACAGCTGGAACCTGCGGGCCTGCGCAGTGCGCGCGTGATTCAAAGAGGAGGAGAACATGTTGGACAATGCCCCAGGCAGGGAAACAGGGACGCACTCAGCTTCTCCCTCCCGCCTTCCTCCTCACCTCTGGCCAGGGCCGCCTCCCATGTGCCAAAGCAAGCAGGAAGCCAGCTGACCTGAGAGCCAGGGGACTTCCATCCAGAACAGAGCAGGTTGGGTCTAAGATAAGACAGACTCGGAACCAGATCCTAGATATTAAGGCTCTTCGGTAGCACATAAACGCAGGTCAGTAATAAACATGCGAAGCTAAAAGCTCCCTGGCGTATCGCTAATCTGGACCCTGCCTCTTCTCACCTGTGTGACTCCAGGCAAGTCACTGTACCTCTCTGAACCTTCGCTCCTCCGTTGTAAAATGGGAAAGAAAGTCTCTGCTTAAATGATGCCTTCACAGGCTCCCTTGACATATACTTGGCTGGTTGCTGTTTTATAATGAAACAAGAGCAGGTATTTAAAACTTTTTGGGCTTAGCCTGGAGCTACCGGGAGTGTTAGAAATCCACAGATGCTGATTGACTGCTTCAAACTTCAGTGGATTGGCAAAGTTTTATTAGGTAGCAATTACTATCTAGTAGGTGTCTAATTTCTTATCTTAATATATTCACTTCCTGGGGCGTTGGATTCGGGGAAGCTTGTAAATGTGAGTGGAGCACTCGGGCGTTGGAGAGGCACTCCACCTGTGCGGCAGTCACCCGTTCACTGCAGGCTGAGGAGACTGGAATATTCCAGGAGAGCTGCTGCTTAAGAGATGGGAAACCTTGGGAATCACTTCCTCTCCGAACCACCAGCTTTTCATTTGTTATATGGGGATAAGAATGCCATCCTTGCCGAAACTGGTTTGGCTCAGTCAATAGAGCATCGGTCTGTGGACTGAAAGGTCCCAGGTTTGATTCCGGTCAAGAGCGTGTACCTTGGTTGCAGGCACATCCCCAGTAGGGGGCGTGCAGAAGGCGGCTGATCAATGTTTCTCTCTCATCGTTGTTTCTCTCCCTTCCTTTCTGTGGAAAATCAATAAAATATATATATTTTTTTAAAAGAATGCCACCCTCACAAAATTATTTTTAAAAGTCAGTGAGACGGCAGGCATAAAGTCCTTGTTCTCCCTTTTGTCAGTGAATGCCCAAGCCACCAACAGTCACAGCCCAGGGAGGTGTGGCCGGATTGGGGGAAAGCCTTTTACTGGAGATCGTTTATGTTTGCTTTGCTGTGCCCTGTTACTGATGCGACCTGGCAGATCTCTACTCGCCCTGTGCTCCTACATCGCAGCTCACTGGCATTATTCATACGCCATTTGCTTAAGACTTTAATCTCCCAAGTTCCTACTGTGATGCATTCATCCTCTCATCTTGACGACATTAAAAATGGTCTGTAGGGTTTGAGGATGTCCTGAGCGAGTCAGGGCCAGCTTAAACGGTCCTTATCTATTCTTTGAAGGGGAAGTTTTATCCCCAGTTAAATAGTTTTATCCTCATTTGATGAGTGTTACCCAAAAGAATTATCTAATGGAAAACAAAACAGTATCTATTGAGCCCTTACTTCTTGCCCTTTGTATTTTCTTGGATAAGTGTGCATGGTATTACCCCCAGCTTGACAGGTAAGGAACTTAAAGCAGAGAGGGTTGAAATGGTGTAAGGCAACTTTAAATAAGCATTAACCAAGACCCTGCTATGTTAGACTCGGTTCTAGGTACTCGAAGACTCAGCAGTGAACACACCAAGTTCCAGCCCTTGAATCTCTTACATTCTATGTCATGGGTGGGAAACGTCCAGTCTGCAGGTTTAAGGCCCAAAAAATCATTTGGTCTGGCCCTTCCAAGGCATTTGGGGTAAGTTAATAAATGTTTGACCACATACAGCCAGCTAATGCTTAAGTGGATAATTTTGTGTGATCCGGAAATCCTATATAATAAAAGCACAATATGCAAATCAACTGAATGGCGGAACAACTGGTCAGTGCAGGGCTGGCTAGCAGGTTGCTGGCTCAAGGGAGGGGACGGCAATCGGGGCAGGGCCAGCTTCTTGCCAGCCAGCGCCGTCCCCTGATCTGCCCACCTGGTCACCTTCCACAGAAGGAGGCCAGAGTGTGGCTTAGGTCTGCTCAGGAGTGGGCCTAAGCCGTCAGTCTCACATCCCTGAGGGCTCCCAGACTGTGAGAGGGTGCAAGCCAGGCTGAGAGGCGCCCCCCCCCCCCCCAGTGCACAAATTTTCATGCACTGGGCCTCTAGTGATGTTATAAATATCTTAATGGCTCTTGGCAAAAAAAAGGTTCCCCGCCCCTGTTCTAGGTGGACACAAAGAGGAAAGTCACTATGTAATATGCCAGGTAGTCTAGGAAAGGGATGAAGAGAACCCCCAGATGAGTGAGTGCTGGAAAGAGCTGGAGCCAGGATTGGAGGCCCGGTTTGTCTGCCTCTAGAACTCGTGTTTTTTCCACTGGTCCCAGGCTGCTTCCGGTCCTCGGTGGTGGTGGTTTCCAGCATCTGGTCAAGACGCATGACCTCTAAGATCTCCTTCTTCTTCTGGGCTTGGTGATTCAGTGTGTCCGATTGGTGACTTTGCCCTCCTGGGTTCGGAAAGCATTTTTCTGCACTCCCTTCTGTCGGCAGCACAAAGCTGTCTTTTTCATCTCTCCACTTTCCCAGACGCATTTAATCTGGGTGCATCTCGCCAGCCTGCACTCAAGCCCCTGTGCTGGGCGACCGTTCTGCCCTAGAGAAGGGTCTGTGACTGCTGGGCTCAAAGGGACTCTTCTCCTCTTACCTCTCCTGCCAACAAGTGGGGTTTTAGGTAGCAGCTTCTGGAATCTTACTATCTGTTTCCTGATCATTAGTTTTCAGTAAATCGGTTTCATTCCATAAGTACTAGTAGAGAAACAGAGAAGCAGATCCATTATGGAGCCTGCCCACAGTCAGGTAGACCTGGGTTCTACTTTGCCATTTACATAATTTTTTATTTTTATTTTTATAATTTTGAGTAAGTTAATTAATCCATTTGTGTTCCAGACTCCTCATCTGTAAAAGGTTGAGAACAGATGCAATCTATCTCATAAGCTTGTGCAGATTAAATGAGATAATACAGCAGGTGCCTAGCACATGGAAAGAACTTAATATTAGGTGGGAGTTTTTAAAAATAAACTATATTTTAAAGCAGTTTTAGGTTCACAGCAAAATTAAGGGGAGGTACAGAGTTTTCCCGTATACCTCCTGTCCCCCCACTCTCCTTGCATAGCCATCCCCTTTACCAACAATATTCATTTTTAAATATATATTTAAAAAGCCTCTTTAATTTAAAGCTGAGCTTTCTCTACATTCTATCCTATGAGGAAACAGTGTAGGAATGAAGTTTCTTTTTCAATGTAAAGACAGTGTGTGTATTTTAATAAAAAAGACAGTAAGAATTCTCATCATGACATTATTTACAAAGAAATGTTGACATCCAGTCTTTATAATATTTCCCACTAGATAGGTAATTACACATTTTTAAAGATCTTTACATTGTAAAACTGATAAAGAAAACTGCTTTAATCAAATGAATGGCATAACGAATTGTTTTTAAGACTGATACTGCCCAGGTCAAGAAATAGAGCTTCACTACTCACCCGAGAAACTCTTTCCATCAAAACTTTTCCTTCTGCCGAAAATAACCACCATCCTGACTTTCATGTTTTTTTAAAAAAAGGTTTCATTACCCAAATGTTTATCTGTAGATGCTAGAGTTTATTTAGTCTTGGCCATTTGAAAAAATGGTATCGCTTTTAATTCTCTTTTAACTTATATGTTCCTCCTCCACCCTTTCATTTCATTACAATTGTTGAAGAAACCAGGCCTATAGTTTTCCTAAGTGTAAGTTTTGCTGATTGCATAGTCATGGTGCCTTTCGCCATATTCCTCTGTCCTGTGTATTTCCCTCTAATTGGCACTGCATCCTGAGATTGGATAGACTCTGGTTGAAGCTCTTTGGCAAGACTGCAGCTAATATTTTTTAAGACTATCGGAGAAGATAGCAGGTCTGGTTTGCTGGCTTTTAATATCCCATGATGCTTAAGGCATATATTTGTTTATCCATTGGGAGTCACAAAATGGTGATAGAGGTTATCATTTTTAAAAAATATATTTTTTTATTTCAGAAAGGAACGGAGAGGGAGAGAGAGATGGAAACATCAATGATGAGAGAGAACCACTGATCAGTTGCTTCCTGCATGTCCCCTTCTGGGGATCAAGCCTGCAACCCCAGACATGTGCCCTGACTGGGAATCAAACCTCCTGGTTCTTAGGTCGATGCTGAACCACTGAGCCACGCTGGCCAGACTCATTTATTAGTTGGAATCTATAATAATAAAAACATAATATGCTAATTAGACCCGACAGCCAAATGACCTTCTGGACTATCTTCCAGATGAAGCCGGGCTGCGAGGGCCAAGCCCCTTGCACAAATTTTGTGCATCGGGCCTCTAGTATTTTTATAAAGAGACATTTTTCCTCATAGACTATTTTATTACCCAGTGTTACAGTTCATATAGCACAGGCTAGATAAAGGCTACGTTCTTTCCCTTTACTTAACAGTTTTTAATGTAATATAATTAGTTCCCTATCACCTCTCAATGTGACAATTCTTTAATGTATGTATTATTTAAATATATTTGATGGATTTGAGTTCATTGAAATTGTGGTCACTGAAACTCAAATTGTCCCATCTCTGGCCAGTGAGAACCTTTTCAGGTTGGCACTTGAGTACTTTTGTTTTGTGTGACCCCAGTCGTTTTTGGTAGCTCCCCTGCTGGCTGACATTACAAGCTGTTCCTGTCCCCAAACCTGGCACCAGACATTATTTCCTCCGGAAGCACAGGTTTCTTTTAGTGAGAAATAATGTCTCAGGACAAAAACCTGGGTGCAAGGATACTCCCTGGCTGGTCATTGTTTCTGGGCCTGTATAGTGGACAGAGCTAGTAAGTACACACACATATACAGATACAGATATATACGCATGTGTACATAGTACTTCCAATTCAAGACCACCGAGCTCTTATTTAACCTCTTCTCTCTTACTTTTATATATCCTTTCTGCCATCCTTAGAATGCTGGTTCTCACGGGTCAGACGATATTGGAATTATTCCATAATTACTCATTTATTTTCATACACAGCTGCCTCAGTAAACAATTACAGAAGATTTTGTAACCTTTTTTTCCATCTTCTTTCCCTGTTCTCCCTCTAACCCCAGATTTTGGCTAGTTGAACTATAATTACATTGCTAGAACATACAGCCAGCGTACACATGTGAAAGAACGTTAGGGAATGAGAAAAATAATTGAGGGTAGGAGTTAGTGAGAAATAACAGGAAAGGAACAGCAGAGAGATACCACGTAGAAATAGCAGTAGAGGGATACCAAACCATTGCAATGATAATGTCTGTTTTTTAAGTTAAGTGGGAGGTTCACAGATGTTTGTTTTATTATTACGCTACAAAAAACAAATGCCAATACATGTAGTCTTTCTTGTGTAAATATACATTAGATTAACAATTAAGTGAAACTCAGTAGAATTGCAAAAGTGTTAATAATTTTCCAGATTCTATAATTTCCTAATATTATATTTAAATTCCAGCTCAGAGATTGCAAAGTCTAGACCCCTCCAGTCTAACACATTTCATACTTCTGAAGGATCTAAAAATGTGGCTTGACCCAGTATATTGAGGTTCTGAATTTCCTCAGGGGCCAGGCCGGGGGGATGTGGCTCAAGTTGAAATGTAAGTAAATAGTCTTCCTCAGGTCACACATCCTATTCTGAAACCCACTTGACTGCATGCAGCCCACACAGAGAGATCACAGCCACCAACCAGAGACTCCAGTGGTTTGTCCTTCTGGCCTCCATTACATAAAGCACAGGGATGGCAAGGCCGGAATTCAGGCTCCAGTGTGGGACCATTTCTTTCTCTGTCATTTAGAGGAATAATGAGGCAATCCCTATTGTCTAGAAAAAGAATGGTCTTATTATACTATTTCTTATTATCTATTAATTAGAACCATCCTGTGCTAAACCTCAGGATGCCAAGGGATTATGGAATGTTTCCATAGAGCCCTTAGTCATGTTTTGGGCATGCTAAGGAGAGAGAGTGAGCGAGCGAGGAATGAATTAATGAATGACTAAATGGATTTGTGCTATTTTCTTTGTAGTCAAGAGAAGAATCCAGTTGAGAAAAAAAAGCCCACCACAAAAACGAGTAAAAGCATTTTCAAAAGGTTTTTCAGAACGTGTACTGAGCACCTGCACAGAGCTCAGCATTCCACAGCCTCGTGGTAAATAAGGGGTAGAACTGTACAACCACATGCCAGACCTGTGCTTCAGACACAAGACTTGGCGGGTAAAGCAGTGACAGCATTATTATCTGCACACGTGCGATGTGGCGTCTTTGACTCGTGCTCTGCCCTGAACTGCAGTGGTAGTGGTTCTTTTTTGTTAATGGATACCCATGAGAGCCCTGGTGATTCATAGAAGACACAGTAAAATATGGGGAGGGGGGAGTATAAGATTTAGAGCAAGACAGCTGTTGTGAGGATTAAATGCATATTGCCATAATGTGTATAATGACCACATTGTAGAAGCTCAAAAAAATGTCAGTTCCCAGTCTTCCTCCTCCAGTGACAATAGCCTTCCTGAAATATTGATCTGAATGTCAGGCTTCTAAAATGACTGTCCGGTGAGTGACATACTTCCTATACTTTGGGGTGTGGTAAGCCAATTACTTTCTGTGGTGGCCAGTGTGTCTTTTAGTAAGAAGGGATCTTTTTTAAGGGCAATTAGATAACTGCCATTTTCTAGGTTTCCCAGTGCAGATTTCACCTGATTCTTCAAAGGTAGCTATGATAAAAGACAGACCCTACCTCCACACTTGAATCGCATTCAGGAAGATTTCAGGCATTAATAGTGCGTTAGCCAACAGTGATAGATTGAGGTAAGAGTGGAGGGTTTGATCTGAATTGAAGAACAGTCTACAAAATAGCTGGCCTGTACTCTTCAAAAATGTTAATGTCTTACAACAAAGGGAGAGCCAAGAACTATTCTAGATTAAAGGAGATGAGAGACAGGACAACTGCATGCAGTGTCTGACCAGGGTTTTCTTTTGCTGTAAAAAGACTTTGGGACAAATACTGAATTCTGAATAAAGGCTGTACATTAGATATTTATTGTATCAATGTTAATTTTTTTTTATTTTGGTAATTCATTTTACTATGGTAATCTAAGAGAGTCTAGCAAATATAGTCAGGCCCTAGCTGGTTTGGTTCAGTGGGTAAAGCGTCAACCTGTGGGCTGAAGGATCACGGTTTCGATTCTGATCAAGGGCACATGCACAGGTTGCTGGCTCGATCCCCACTAGGGGGCGTGCAGGAGGCAGCCAATCAAGGATTCTCTCTCATATTTATGTTCCAATCTCTCTTCCTCTCCTTTCCTCTCTGAAATAAATCAAAAAATATTTTTAAAAAAATACAGTCAGTTTGCTGTGATACCTGCACAAGATTGTTCTAATGCAATTGATATCTTAGGGAACAATTTGAGCATAATGTGAGTCTTATGTTTGATTATGTATGATACCACCCGTGAGAAATTCCAGGTGAATTCAGAAAACTGCACCCACATGAACCAAGGTGTGTAGGAACACACAGACCTCACACATGCACACCTCTAACACTACTCGCTACCTCAGTTCATTGTGTGTACTGTATTATGAGCTGTATACCTCTGTCCACAGCGGTGATACAGTTTTCCATGTTCCTTCCACCACTCCACAATCTGCTCACAGACTACAACCCTTCTGATGCCCAGTTCCTGAGCAAACTTCATGTCTGCCTCAAGGTAGAATGACATTTATTATAGTATTTATATATTTCTACCCATTGAACATGTATAAAGTGATGCTATTGTTTTTCTTAGGTGTCTATCTTATTTTAAACATGTCTCTGATGAAATTTTTGAGCCTTGTGCCCATAAGCATGATGATTTTTAGGAAAATATATGTCCCATTGTAGCAGAACTGACTATACTTCAGTATGCAGGGGTGAAGGGACATCATGTTTTAAATTTATTCTCAAATGGTTCAAAGAAACATTTTATACAGAGAAAACATATAAATATAGAATTATATAATCATGTGTATGTGTAAGCATGTGCACAAGCAAGGGGAGAGAGAAAAGGATAAAGCCATTGTGGTGAAATGTTAACATTTAGAAAATCTAGGTGAAGGGTAAGTGGGGATTCTTTGCACCATTCTTTCCATTTTCTGTAAATCTGAAATTACAATAAAAAAGTTACAAGGGAAGAAAAAGAGTAGAGCATTGGGGAAGATAAAAAGTAGTTGAAGTTAAAGTGTGAAAAGTGAAGGAATAAGCGGGAAGGGAAAATGATCCAGCTGGGGAAAAGACCAAAGCAGAGAGAGAGAGGATCCTAAACAAACCTTCTACAGGGTAGACTAAAATGTGAGCTTAGTTTGAGACAAGCTATTTGTAAAATATTTTAGGAAGACTACATCTACAGAATGGAAAAGAGGCATTTTGCTTTTCCAAGAAGATATTTTGGGAGTCTAGCCCAGAATACTGAAAAACAGAATAAACCTACATATATGGAAATCACATAAATTAACAATTCTAAATTATTTAGTATCTTTCTTTTCCTAAACAATACAAGGGTTTTAATAAACTTTATTCATTGGATAACCTTTATTCATATGCAAATCTTATCTATATTAGAGTATTCACTTTTTAAAAAAAGCACTAACAATATAAAACATAGACTGTAGTTCGTTTTACGATTTATCAACATCTGTGTTTACCATTGTTTTCCTGTGGATTCACTTTCCTTCTTGCTGAATTTGTGTCTTTACTATTTTTTTTTTCAGTGAGTATCACAAACCCTTTTGTCTTTGTATATGTGAAAATATCTTTATTTTGCTATGACTTGAAGAATACTTTATCTAGGTATGAAACTACATTGACAGTTTTCCTTCTGCCCTAAGACGATTTTTTTTCATCAGTTTTTATTGGTGAAGTTTGTTATCAATCTAATTGTCATCCTTTCTCTCTAGGAATCTGATATTCCACAATTTTACTATAATCTATCTAGGGACATAGAAAGGGAGTGGACTGACAGTTCTCTGGGGGAGGGGGATGTGAGGGGGGAGGGGAGAGATTGGAGCAAAATCTTGCACCTATGGATGAAGACAGTGGAAGGGGGTAAGGGTATGGGGTGGGGTGGTGAATCAGATGGAGGAGGGATCTATGGGGGAAGGAATAATTGTAATAATCTGAACAATAAAGATTTACCTTAAAAATTATATTTAAAGCAAAAAATAATAATAAATCCTGCATTTGAGCCCAGATATGCCTAACTTCTGACCTGGATTCTATTATTTTTTTAATTAATGACTTTATCCCAAAAGTTAAACCCCCAAAACAGTGAAATATTTTCAGATCACTGCATTTTTCTGTCTTTTGGATACATGTAATTGGGAGTGTGATGAATGTGACTTTAATCCAAGACTATGCCTGATGCCATATTCTAGAAGACCTGAGAAGTGTCATGAGTTATATTTGGCCTCTTTTCAATTTTCATCCCATTTTTTTTTCTGAGAAAAAGAACATTAGTTTCTTTTTATCTTTTATGCTACACAAAATTTTCAAATTTTCTATTCTTTTGGCTGTCTAAATAGATTGTTTACCAAGGTTTCTTTGTATATTGCTTCTCTTCAGTAACAGAATTTTGGTTTTATTTTATTAGGCCGATGTTGTTAAACTTTTAGAATTTTTCAGCCACAGGAAAGTGATGAAATGTTTACAATGTTATTCTATAAATATAAAGAAGTCTATTGTTGTTGTTATTATTCAACATTTGTTAAGCATCCACAGAGTGCTCGGTGTTGAGTATCCTTATTGGGGGTTGGTGGGGGGGTTTCAAACACACAGATTTTTTGGGGGGTGCAAATCACATCTCTTATAATTTCTTTGTTGTTTATCTCAAGTAGTTCAGTAACATTTTGTAGACTTTCACACAACTCAGCTTGGGCATTATAGCCAAAGATAGATGACATGTATGTTATTTTGTCACTCATTCACTTAAAAAAATATTATATTGATAATCTGTTATTTGACAGGGAACTCACAAGCCCATAAAGAAAGCAACCATTGGCCCAGCCAAGGTTGCTTAGTGGTTGAGTGTCAGTCCATGAATCAGGAGGTCACATATGATTCCCGGTCAGGACACATGCCCAGGGTGTGGACTCGGTCCCCAGGAGGAAGAGTGAAGCAGGCCCCCAATCAGTGTTTCTCTCAGGGGTGTTTCTATCTCTCCCTGCCTCTCTGGAATAAATAAGAAGGTATTAAAAGACAATAAACAACCATGAAAAACAGTTGTAATTCAGGATAATGAAGGAAAGCGCTAGGTCAGAGGGTGGCACAGAAAGGTTAAAAGGAGCTTCCCAGAGGCGGAGCTACTCACTTGAAATGGGTCTTGAAGGAGTCGGAAAACAAAAGATTATTTTGAACAGGGAACAGTAAGAGCACCCCTTTGTAAAAATCTCGAGTTGTTCCGCGTGGCTGGAATATAGGGTGCGTCTTTGAAATAGGACCCTGAGAGAGAGGAGCCAGTTTGGGGAAACCTTTGAAGGCGTCCCCGGAAGGCTGGGCATCCCGGGTAGTCAGTGGAGCCACTGAAGGACTTAAACAGGAGCCCTTGCTCTTCTGAAGACATCAAGGAGGTTGGTTGGAAGGAGATGAGACCCAGGCGGAGAGCGGTGAGAAGGCTGTTATAATCGTTCCGGGAAGAAAATCCGAGCTCAGAACTCTAAAGCGGTGGAAATAGAGCAAAGAGAACAAACCCGAGAGCTTAAGAGATGAAATCAGTCAAAACTGTGGAGCTGGAGGGAAAGGCGGGGCTCTTGGCTGCCTTCTAGGATTCTGGCTTAGGAGTCAACGTGGAGATTTTTTGTCTCCATCAGGCTCAGCAAATATGGCAAATATTTCTCTTCATCTCAGTTTCTGTGGAGCAACCCGAATCCTATTGGTTTTCTGCAAGAACGGTGGCCCGAGAAAAAATGGCTTCACTTCCTCAGAGACTCGCTAGGAAAGGAATTCCAATAGCATTGGAAACTCCGTCTTCCAGTCTGGCCTCTTTGGAGGAGGCCGCTCCTTTACACAGAAGGGATTTGCTGCTGAGTTCGTGACTCCTGCCTTTCGCCTTCTTTCATCTGTGCGGCGCGCCGGGCCTGTGCCTCACCAGCCCGCCTGTTCTCATGCACCTCCAATGTCCTTTTGAATAATTAGACTTTTCACTTTTAGAAAACATTTCTGAAGCCTCTTATGCATCCTGCATGGTGGCAGGTGCTTTCACGTGTCATCTCATTTAATACCCATAGCGACCTGAGAGAGAGGTGTTCCATCAGTCTTACGGCAGAAGGCATTAAACAATCAATCCGAGGTCAGAGAGCAGTCAGCTTCAGAAGCAAGGGTAGGAGCGATTCATACCACGTATCTCTGTCCCGGGACTGGCCGCTCTTAGGGGTCAGTAATCAGGGTGGGCATTGATTCGCTTGGCAACAAGGAGTGGAACAGACAGTGCAGATGATGACAGATAGGCAGTTATAATGCAGTTTAATGCGCGCTCCAGGGGGAGACAATAGGAGGGCACACCCAAGCAGGAATGGGGGCTCAGCGAGGGAGCCCCAGATCTTACATCCAAGGTGAGATTTGAGGAGTAAGAGCCAGGGAAAGGAGGAGGGCAGCCCGCTCCAGGCAGAGGGAGTGACGGTCACTGGCGCAGGGAGGTGTGGCAGGAGAGAAAATTTTACTGTAGGTTTGGGCCGGATCGGGAGGACTTGATAAGCCATGTCAGGAAGCTGACGAGGCGTCCTGATGTCAGTAGGGCAGCTGTGGGGGAGTTTTTAAAGCAGGGGAGTTACATGGATATGCAGACTTTTTGAAAGGTGGCTATGGTGATAGGATGAGAAGAGAAACGATTAGTAAGGCCAACTTGAGGCAGAGACCGCTCAGGAGGAAGCTGGTGGTGACCTGGAGAGGGGAAGTGACTGAGGGGTAGAAAGAATTGGAGGGTGTGAGAAGTGTGAGGGGCCAGAAGCCCACGTCTCAGTAACCGAACTAGAAAGTCAGACTGACCCCGGGGCTGGCAGGGCTGCTCTCACTCACTGGAAAGAGGGAAAACTGATTTGGGAAGGAAATGGCTTCCCCTTTATTCCAAAGAATGTCCAGTTAGGCAGCTTTTTTTTATTATTATTTTTATTTTTTACAGAGAGGAAGGGAGAGAGAGAGAGTTAGAAACATCCATGAGAGAGACATTGATCAGCCGCCTCCTGCACGCCCCCTACTGGGGATGTGCCCGCAACCAAGATACATGCCCCTGACCGGAATCGAACCTGGGACCCTTCAGTCTGCAGGCCAACCCTCTAGCCACTAAGCCAAATCGGTTTCGGCTGGAGGTGTGTTCTTGTTGCTTTAACTTGAGAAGAAACTTGAGCACATTGAAATGGTTATGAGAAAGAACCACGGGATATGAGGGTATTTGACAGAGCGGGGCCATGATAAGGAAGGGGTTTGGCAAAGCAGGGTGGGTGGTCTTGGAGTAGAGAACAGCCCCTCTGTCCCTCTGCCCGAGTCTCAGTGGGGAAGGAGCCTGGAGGGGTGGGGATCCGGGTAAAGGAAGAGGTGGGGACGGGCCATCTGATGGCTTTAGTTTCGCTGTGACATCCAGGCCGGAGTGCACACGTTTGCCGGAAGGTGGTCGGGGATGGAGACGGGTCAGTAGGTAGGCAGACCGGCGGAGGTTTGAATAGAGAGTGGCAGAGACCCCTGGCAGAGTAAACCAGGTCAGAGTCTGGTTTTCCTTGGCCTTACTTTGTCCTGTGTGTGGAGCGGGTTCTTAAATTGTTTCCCGCTGTGGCTCCTGTAGAGGAGGGTCACAGTGCAGGCTGGTTATCGTTCAGTGAGCGATGGAGAAGGACCCGTTAAAGCGTCTCTCTGCCCCCCCGGCTTGTGACATTGTCTGCCACCTATGTCAGTGGACAGGTGATAAAGGCAAACTCAAATCGCGTCTTTCTCTTGGCGTTAGGATGGTTAGCACATACTTCAGGGGTGCCCTCCCAAAGGAGGCTGGGCTTCTGGCTCTTCTTCCTTTAGTCACTTCCCCACTCCCCCGAAGGTGACTTTAACTCCACAGGCCAGGCCGTACCTAATAGCAGGTCCTGCAAGTGAGGCGAAAGAACCCCTTTCTCCAGAGAACTCTCCGAAGAGAGACTCGGTGTGCTCCATAGAAATTGCTGGTTGCAGGTCCTGGCTCCGCTGCTCACTCACAGTTGAAATATGTCTCCTCCTTTCCCGAGCCTCGGTTTTAAATTACCTGTAAAACAGAGTAATCGCGCCTATTTCCCAGAGTGGTTCAGAGATGTTAGTGAACCAGTGCATGTGAAATGCCTAGCAAGGGAGCTGCAGTCTGTTCCTGGCCATTTTCCCACTTTCGGTGGTTAAAATAAAGTCATTCTCTGGCTTTCCAGGTGTGGAACAGATTGGGTTGAAGTCCATCTGTCTTCTCCAAGTAGCTGAGTTGGAGATCAGCATTTGGTGATGCTCCTCAGTGCCCATAATGAGAGTGCACGGCACCATCTGCTCACCTGAGCGCCACAGAACGCAAAGGTGCCAATGCTTAGTCACTGGGACGGGACAACCGTCCTTCAGACCCCTCCGTGCAGACAGCCCTCACCTGTGACGGCCCGGCCCCCTGCCATGGAGTGAAGCAAATAACGAGGAGACGGAGATAGCCCGTTCGTTTTCTATCAGAGGTCAAACTGGCAGCTGTGGGCCAATTTCAACGTAACCCTTAAATGCGTTGGTTTGTCAAGTGGTGCTTTAACCTGTGTGTGAGTGTGTGTGTGTGTGAGTGTGTGTGTGTGAGAGTGTGTGAGTGTGTGTGTGTGTGTGTGTGTGTGTGTGTGTGTGTGTGTGAGTGTGTGCGCGCGCACGCCTCCTGAATATTTGGAGACAGGGCACGCTTATTCTGCCACCACTCCCTGTTGTCTTACACCTGCCGCCGTCACTCAACTCTATTCCTTCCGGGGCGGTCAGGACATTTGAGTTTGCAGCCTTTATTTCTAGATCCACTCTGGCTTTCAGGCCTGAAGTAAGCCAGGCCGTCAAGCCCACAGCGGCGATGCTGATGCCAAGGAGCAGACGCAGCCAGTTTCTGGGGGTATTTGACACACTGAAATGCTTCTGGGTAAACTCATCCTCAGCTCTCTGACCCTGGAATTTGGTTCTGCCTGAGTCAGCATCTGCTCGCCCCTGGCCGTGAGAGCTCTTCACAAGGTCATTGGCTGCCACTCCTTTACGTTTTGTTTTGTTTTGTTTTGTTTTGTTTTGTTTTTGTACCAGCTTTCCCTGAAATTGAGTAGGTTCAATTTTACAGTCTGAGACGTCTTTCCATTTTAACTCTAATATCCCAAGAACAAGCTGGGAACTTTTTGACTATTGATCCATCAATCTAACCGCACTCAGCCTGCCAATTAAACCCTACAGGTTTTTAATCATGATGACTTGTATGTTATTTTTTGTCAGGTAAATGCCTACATGTGGCCTCCCAGCTGCCACATGTTAGCAATTAGATGTGGCCCCCATTCATGCTTTGCATCCATGTGTCTCATCCCCCACTGAACAGTGAGCTATTTGAAGGAAACGGACTTTCTTATTTATCTCTGTATCGCTGGCACATAGAGGGTGCCCCTGAGATGGATCAGAGACCGCCCCAGTCATAGCACATTTGTTTATGGCTCCCTCTCACTAGACTTCAAGCTCCTAGCAGGCAGGGAGTATCCAGAATGTCTCAGATCCCCAGTGCAGATACAGTCAGCACTCAGCAAATGCCAGTTGGTGGAATTATGAAGTGAAGTTTTCATCAGCCCGGGACATAGTAGGAGCTCATTAAAAGGTAGCTGCTATTATCATTATTAGCACACACACCAAAAATAAAACAAAGAAGAGAAAACACCCACTATGATGGACATCTAGTCATCCACTTTGGCACGCAGTGTGGACATTGATTGAAAGACTATTTTAGAGAAAGAAAATGGCCTTTTATTCATTTTGGGGAAGGGAGGAGGGTTAACAAGAGAGTCTTTTTCAAGTGTTTGCTCCATCTTGCTGCCACTTTACTATGTGTGGCTGCTGTTGCTATGGCAATTCTTTAAGCAATTGAATAGAACAGCACTGAGTTGTTGCAAACCAGCTCTAATTGCTCCCATGCACCAGGCCTGCCCACATGACCGCTCTCTGCACAGCATTCCCTTTTTCAGATGCATATTTTCATAAATCTCTGGGCATTGTGCGGCTCCCTTGCTCCTGTGACATTGCCATCCTCGGGCAGAGGGCACAAGAAGCAGCTCTGGGTAGGGGAGAGGGTCTGCCAATTTTCCCTGTGTGAGTGAGCAGTGTAGACCCCCATGTTCAAGGGGGTAGTGGGATGCAGGCACAGCAGGGCCTTAAAGCCAAATAAAACATAGGTTTATTATATGTATTTCCATTGTTGGGCAATTTAGTCATCTTTTCAAAGCCAACTGTACCATTCCTGCACCCTCCTGCCAGGAAGGCCCAGTTCATTGTGCAGCGAGAACTTCTGCTTTTAAACGTGAGTGTGATCAGGAAGAACTGATATTGAAAGAAATGGAAGGGAGTTCACGTGTAATATGTCCCTCCTGTGTGCCAGGCACTGTACTGGTCAGTGTCCATGTGCTCTGTCACTCAGTCCACAGGTGCATTGGGCAGGGGGTCGGGCAGCGTGGTCCCTGTTACAGATGAGGAAACTGAAGAGCACAGATTTACTGTCAAAGCTAAGGTCACTGCCAGTGAGTGCACGGCTGGGTTAGACCCAGTCCTGACTGAATCTAAGGCCTGTGTTCTTGTCACTGAGTCACACTGTCTCCCAGAAGGAGCTCAGCCTTTGGTGACACTGGGAAGCCAGATCTCAGCTGACTTGTGGCACCTGGCATTTAGCCAACAGCCAGGCCCTTGAACATGCAAGACCTTTCTTTAGGAATCATGAAACTTAAGGATTATCATAGGAAAAATTTCATGATCATTATAGCTTCTTTTGAGCCTTAACAAGATAGTAGGCTGTAAGCTAAGTGCCATATGAATACCAAATACCTAGTCTTACCAAAATAGAATAATAATCTATGAATTAGGTATTATTCTCATTTTATAGGTGAGGAAATTGAGGCTCTGAGAAGTTAAGTGACTTTCCCAAAGTCACAACTTCAGGTGGCAGCACCAGGATTCAAATCCAGGCCTGACTCCAAAGTCTCTTAAACACTAGGCTGCCTCCCGTGGAGCTTAGTTGGAAAATAGATGCTTCCTATACGTTTAAAACTTTGACCCGGCCGGCGTGGTTCAGTGGTTAAGCATCAACCTGTGAACCAGGAGGTCATGGTTTGAATCCTAAGTTGTGGGCTCTATCCCCAGTGTGCAGGAGGCAGCCAATCAAAGATTCTCTCTCATCACTGATGTTTCTCTCTCCCCTTCTCCTTTCCTCTCTGAAATCAATAAAAAATATATTTAAAAAAAATAACTTTGCTTGTAAATAAGCCAGGAAGCTTAACAGCCAGTGAAAAGCTTTTCTTCCTTTTCCTGAGATATTTGTAAAATTAATTTAACCTTATGATGATCTGGTACGTACCTAAAGGTGCGGTATAGCAGCCGGGTGTGAAGAGAGATGTACACTTTCTCCCAAGGGACTGCATGACCTGAAACTGCCTCAGTGCGAAGAGTCTGTTGCACACAGAGAACCCTTGCTTTAGCAGCTCAGTCCTGCACTACATTAGGATGGTAGGCTCGTATCTTAAATTTTTTTCCTCTCTTTTTTGTTCCTTTTTATTTTAATGTAGTTTGTGTAATAAACAAAAATTAAGGGGGAAGAAATAAACAAAAAATGAACACTTTTCTCCTAAAAGTGGTATGAATCCTCTACCAGCAACATTTTTTCTTAATACTTTAAATTGAACACTCTGATTCATTTAGTCCAACAAGTTTTAATGAGTGCCTACTATGTGACAGATCCCGCACTAGATGGGGGGACAGAACAGTGTACTGGAAGCTCAGTGACAGAAAGCTGGCTGGAATAATATAGACTCTGTTATTGATCATGGTGAGGTCAGAGGTAGGCAGTTCAGCGACTGGCGAATTGAGCACCTCACTGATGAGTGAAAGAATTTCATTCTTTCATTCTTGAGTCGGCCCACCGCAGATATTGGCCACACCACCAGGCACACTTACCTTGTATTCTCAAGGTGACTGTCACTGCCAGGCATTACATCCTTACAGCAGTCTCCAAAGTAGCTCTTTAAGAGTCAGAAAACCTTTCCAGAAGCTCTCCTGGTGACTTCGTCTCATGTGTCCTTGACCAGAATTTAGTCATATGCCCATGCCCTAACCCAGCAGTAGCCAACCTTTCGGACCTCACGGATCATCAGTGGTCCATGGACCACCGATTGGCGACCGCTGCCTACTCAGTCACTAGCACGGAACTGAGACCACTGGGATTGGCTTAGACCCGATTATCTCCCCCTGCCTCTAGGATAGGGCCTGCAACCCTTGTTCTGACAAAGGAGGATGGGGCCATAAACAAAATGGGGGTTGGTCAGAAAGGGAGAGAAGAGGATGAGTGTTGGGTAGGCAGCCAGTAGCAGTGAATTCTAGAAAAAGATGTTCCCTGTCTCAAAGAGCTTGCATTCTATGCAATTGACAGTAAACAAGGAGACAGACATGTATCCGTCACAGTGTTTCATCTGAGCTGCCCTTTAGTGCCTCTACTTCAAATGAAGCAGTCAAGGCAGTCCTCTTGGGGCTGACATTTCACCAAAGAGGCGAAGGAGGAGAATTAGCAACCAGGCTGAGTTGAAGGGGAAATGTCCCAGGCAGAGGGAACGAGGTAACATGGCGCCCTGCGGAAACTTAAGGGAACTGGGGAGCCCAGGATGTAGCAAGCGGGGAGGCGAGTGGCCTGAGTTGCAGTTAGAGATTTTTAGAGATTTAGGCAGGGCTGGTCATGCAACATCTTGCAAGGCATGGATTTGGATTTTATTCAAAGCCAGCAGAAAGCCAGTAGGGGATTTGAAAAGCCCTTTGATTTTGTGACACAATCAATTTTCTGTTTTTTAAAAACCATGCTGGCTGCTGGGAGGGGAACCTTAGTGGAAGCACAAAGAGCAATTAGGAGGTCACTCTGGTCACTCACACAGGAGATGGGGTGGCTTGGACTTCCGTGGGGAGAGTGGAAAGGGAGGGAAATGAGCTCTTTGGGACACGGGATCAGTAGGACTTGTCGGGCACTGTGCGTCTAGGGGCATCGCCACGGCCTCTCCTGTCCAATCTTCTCTGTGCTCCTACACGTACTTTTTTCTAAAGTAAATCATGATGTGCATTTACAAATAAGAATGTCCCAGGAAGTGGTCTGCACTGGGCCAGGACACTCAGACCCAGCCAGAGGGAAGAGGAGCCGGGAGCGGGATTCTGGGAGAGTGAGCAGGACCGACCCAATTAGCATTGCATGGAGATTGTTTTCCTTCATGAAACGTTTGTTTGTGAGGATGATATTTTGAGAGCTGCTGTCTCCGTGGGAATATCTAAGTTGTGTACAGCAGAGCCATCTCTGCATCTACATGTTCTTAGTTAACACATGGCTGTCTTTATAATGAGTGCCTTCTGTATATGGGGTTACCAGAGTAACTCTGAATTATTTTACAACTAAATTAATGATAGCCAGGAAACATTTATTTGGCTCCTTTTCTATTTATAATATTACTACCAACTAATTGCCTCTAAGTGTTCCTACTTATAGGGTCCTCTGTGCTAGTTAAAATTCATCCCACAGGTGAATCCCTGACGCCACCCAGGGGTACCCAGTCACCTGTGAAGTTTCTCTTGTAAAAACAGGAACAATCACAGAAATGTACACTAGTCATATGTCTATGGGCATAAGGCCAGGTGAAACAACATCTAAAAAATAATAATGTGTATGCTGGGTGGTTTTTTTTTCCTGATTATAAAAAATATATATTTTCATTGCAGAAAACTTAGGAAAGACAGAAAAGCATAAGGAACACAAGTCACTCATATTTCCAGCACCATGAGGCAACCAGCATTAAATTTTGATGCCTCTCTGGCCCTGGCCGAGTAGCTCAGTTGGTAGAGTATCATCCCAATACACCAAAGTTTCTGGTTCGATCCCAGTTAGGGCACATATAAGACTCAACCAATGAATGCATAAATAGTGAAACAACAAATTGATGTTTCTCTCTTCTTTTTTTTCTCTCTCAAATCAATCGATAAATTTAAAAAAATCTCTTTCCAAATGTTTTTATGCCTTTTTTACATAATTGAACTCATAGTCAGTATTTTTTCTTTTCTTTTTATGTGATCTTCATCATTCAGATTCCCCTCACACCGTGAGATACTATCTTTGCAAATGGTTATATAATTCCTCTGCTTAGATGTGCCATGATACACTGAACTGTGCACACCCTCAAGGGGGATTTGAATTTTTGCTATTGTTTTAATGTGAATGATGTTATACTTAGAGATTCATTAACATTTGAATTTTTCCTTAAACTATGTTTCCAGCAATTCCCAATGCTAGATTAAAGAATATGCATATATTTAAGTTCCTGATACACTTGCCAAATTACTTTTCATAAATGTTTTATTGTTGTTTATTCTTATCAACATTCCATTTACAGCCACCTGTGCTACAACTAGAAGTCTTTATTTTTTGAATCTTGTATATATAATATGTGAATTTTGTTTTAATTTTTGTTTCTTTGATTACTAATGACCTTGAACATCTTTGATTCATATTTATTTTTCTGTTTTGAACCTTGCCCTTTGCCCATTGTCTGCTCAGCTCTCAGTGTGAGGCATTGATCAGTTGCCTCCCGACCAGGGACTGAACCTGCAGACTCAGTATGTGCCCTGACTGGGAACTGAACCTACATCTTTTGATGTACAGGACATCTCTCCAACCAGCTGAGGCACCTGACTGGGGCTAAATGAACTCTTTACATATTTTGGCTATTTACCTTCTAATAAATTGTAGCAAATAACTTTTTCTGAACTGGAACTTTATTTTATTATGAAGATTTCCAAAGATACACAACAGTACAAAATAAAGATTACCCCATTAATCCATCACATAGCTTTAACAACCATCAATGTCTTTGTCATATTTGTTTAATTTATTTTCTATCCCAATCTCCCCCTTTTTTTTGCTGATGTATTTTAAAACAAAATCATTTCAGCTTTTGTAAGATCTTTCAAAAATGAAAATTTGATGTTTTTTTCAACTGTTTTGTTAAAATTTTTTAACTTACAGAAAAATAGAATAGCACAATGAAAGCCCATTTACTCTTTACCTAAGTTCACTAGTAAGTAATGCTTTAATATTTGCATTCTTTTAAAAAAAAATACACACACACATAAACACACACACATACATTGCACTTTTTGTCTTGTTTTATGTATTTGGGTGCTCCTGTATTGGGTGCATATGTGTTTACCAGAGTTATTTCTTCTTGTTGGATTGCTCCCTTTAGTATTATGAAGTGGCCTTCCTTATCTCTTGTATGTCCTTCACTTTGAGGTCTAATTTGTCAGATATAAGTATTGCTACCCCAGCTTTTTTTCATTTCCATTCACCTGAAAAACCTTTTTCCATCCCTTCACCCTGAGTCTGTGTGCGTCTTTTTTTCTGAGGTGGGTTTCCTTTAGACAGTAGATATATGGGTCGTGTTTTCTTATCCAGTCTGTTACCCTATGTCTTTTGATTGGGGCATTTAATCCATTTACATTTAAAGTTATTATTGATAGGTACTTATTTGTCACCACTTTTATTCTTTACCCCTGTGTTCCTTCTTCGCTTCCTATTTCTTTTATTTACAGCAGACCCTTTAGCATTTCTTGCATTGCTGGTTTGGTTGTAATAAATTCCCTTAGACCTTTCTTACCTATGAAGCTCCTGATTTCACCTTCAATTTTTATTGATAGACTTGCTGGGTAGAGTATCCTTGGATTCAGACCCTACCTTTGCATGATTTTGTATATTTCATTCCATTCCCTTCTGGCCTGATGAGTTTCTGTTGAGAAATCAGTCACTGGTCTGATGGGGGTTCCTTTGTAGGTAACTTTCTGCCTCTCTCTGGCCGCTTTTAAGATTCTTACTTTGTCGTTAGTGTTTGCCAATTTTATTATAATGTGCCTTGGTGTTGGTCTTTTGGGGTTCATTTTGCTTGAGACTCTGTGAGCTTCTTGAATTTGTGTGGTTTTTTTCTTCCCTATATCAGGGAAGTTTTCTGTCATTTCTTCAAACAGGTTTTCTATTCCTTGTTCAGTTTCCTCTCCTTCGTCCTATTTTACGGATGTTGTTTTGTTTTGTGTTGTCACAAAGTTCCCTTAGGCTCTACTCCTGTTTTTTCTTTTCTTTTTTTTCTCTAGAAGCTACTCTACTTGGGTATTTTTTCCTATCTTGTCTTCTAGCTCACTGATGTGGTCCTCTGCTTCTTCTAGCCTACTCTTGATGCTTTCTATTGAGTTCTTTACAGCAACGATTTCTTTTTTCATTTCTTCTTGGTTCTTCTTCATTTACTCTTTTTGAATTTGTTTTCTATTCTTTTCAGCTACCTTATGACCATTTCTCTGAATTCTTTCTCTGACAGTTTGCTTGCCTCCATCCCATTTACTTCCTTTTTTGGTGATGCCTGCTTTTCTTTCATATGTGAGCTGTTTTTTGTGTGGTTTTTTTTTTTTTGTCTCTTCTCCAGGTGTCTGGTTATGTAGTTATCTCTCTCCTTATCCCAGGCGAAATCCAACCTTTCTGTGGTGGAGTGTAGAGCTCCTCTGGATTCACACGTCTGTGCCAATTGAGGACCAGTGTTCTGGGGTTTGCAGCTGTTCAGTGGGTGCCATAGTTGTAGATGTTCAAGCTTCTGATAACATCCACTTTCCCCTTCAAGATGGCATGGTCTCCACATCCGAGCTGGTGGCTCCAGGAGGGAACCCAGCAGCAGTGGGGGCTGCCCAGTCAGGGAACCCCCATCAAACAGTTCCCCGCCTTCTCCTGGAGTATAGCTGTCCCTTAACTCGCCAACAAACACTCCCCATGTGACCCTCAGTATTCTTTCTATCTGCTCTGGGACAAGGCTCAGGACACATCCGTCTATCCCGCCACCATCTTTTTTTTCCTTGTCATGTTTTATTTGTTTATTTGTTTGTTTGCTTATTGCTGAACCATTTGAAAGTTAGTTGCAGATTTTATAACACTTCATTCTAAAATAGGTTAGCCTGTTCCGCCTAAGAACCAGAACATTGTCTATTATAACCACAAAGCTGTATTACTCTCAAGAAATTTGACATTGACACAGTCATATTATAGTATACCTGAGCTCAAATCAAGCATGACACATTGCATTTTATTATTGTCTCTTTTATGCCCTTTAACCTAGAGCAAATCTGCTTTCTGTTTTGTTTTGGTCTTTCATGATATTGACATTTTTTAAGGGTCTGGGCCAGTTATCTTATAGACTGTCCCACAGTGTGAATTATCTGATTGTTAATTCATGGATGTATTCCAGTATGACAAGGTACTGCAGATCCATCTTGTGCATTTGCTGTCTGTAAATATCTGTGTTTTCCTATGGGTCTTAGGCAATCCTGCTAGCGGTTCTCAACCTGTGGGTTGCAACGTTAGATATTTACTTTACATTCATTAACAGTAGCAAAATTACAATTATGAAGTAGCAACGAAAATAATTTTATGGTTGTGGGGGTCACCACAACATGAGGAACAGTATTAAAGAGTAGCAGCATTAGAAAGGTTGAGAACCACTTTCTAGAGCTTTTCAATGGACAGACTTAAGATGTATGTTAAGAAGAAAGAAAAATAAGGGTTCATACTAGTATTTTCTTTTTAAATTTAAATTTTCAGGTGTTTTTTTAATTTTTTCATTGAAACTTTTTTTTAACCTATGGAAAAACAGCAAGAATAGTACAACGAATACCCAGATTACTCTTCACCTAAATTTGCTAATTAATAATGATTTGTACATTTGCATTTCTTTTCGAAAACATATATACACCCTGCACTTTTTGTTTCGTTTTATTTTTATCTTTTTTGCTGAACCATCTGAAAGTAAGTTGCACATTTCATAACACTTCACTCCCGAATATGTCAGCCTCTATCTCCCGAGGATCCGACAATCCACGTCAGCAGAGAAGCTGGCCCGGAGCTCTTCCATCCCAGCAATCAGGTAGCGCTGCTCCCAGGGCGCCGGAGAAGAAAGGACAGGAAGTGAACAGGCCTCAGAATGTCATTTCAGGAGTAACAGACTCGAATGATCCAGATTCCTATAGCCCGTTCAGAGAAGAGTCACAGTTGGGTAGCTCATTCTCTAGTTTCCGGAATACCAGAAAAGTTTTTTTTTTTAATATATTTTATTGATTTTTCACAGAGAGGAAGGGAGAGAGATAGAAAGTCAGAAACATCGATGAGAGAGAGACATCAATCAGCTGCCTCCTGCACGCCCCACAGTGGAGATGTGCCCACAAGCAAGATACATGCCCCCAACTGGAATAGAACCTGGGACCCTTCAGTCCGCAAGCCGACGCTCTTCCACTGAGCCAAACCGGTCTCGGCCAGAAAAGTTTTAAGACATGGCAACATGCCTTCTTCAGATCACCTAAATCTCACAACTATGAGGCAACTATGAAGGCATCCCATTTAATTTAATCTTCACAGCAACCCTTAAGGTATGTGTCATCATTCCCATTTTCCAGCTTAGGAAACCTAGACTCGGAGAGATGAGGTGATTTGGCCCCTAACCTCTACTGGCAAAGCTAGTATTAGAACCGACAGCAGCTGGCTCCAGACCCGCTCCTTCCACTCATCCAAGCTGCCTACCGTTTTCTGTTGTTACCAACGGAACTTCCATGCGCCCCTGTCTGGGACCACCCCGCAGATTTGGGAGTCTTCCCCTTGCATCACTCGGTGAAGTTTCTGGCTCCCACTTGGAGCTTCGCACCGCTTGGTCGTTGCCATGGCAGCCGGAGTAGCCCGTGGCCGTTCAGCAGAGAAGGAGCACTGCAAAGAGAGCGAAGGAACTCTCGTCCCCATGACGCCGAGGAGGACACTCACCTCTCCTCGTCCGAGTCTGCGAGTCCACATCCCAGGGTGCTGTTCTTGCGCCTGCAGAGGCCTCGGGGCTTTCAAGTGAAGTGAGCCAAGTGCTGGCCCATTCACTCGTACCCCAGTCCCGTGGCCACGGGCCACGCTCCCCCTCGAAGCCAGCACAAGGCAAGGTCTCCTGGGGCCGGGCCCTCTGCGTTCACAGAGGAAATGAAAGTTGCTTTCTTCCCCAGCCTCTTCAGAGCTCCCATTATGACGAGCGGGCTCCACAGGCAGGAGCCCGCGCTGTGATATTTCTGCTCCAGCGTGAGAGATTCATATGTTTGACTAATCAATTCTCTGCACTGACTTCCCGGCCCGCGTTTTGTTCTCCCGCTTTTGATCGTCTGTTTGCCTTTTTGCCATTCTGCTGGTTCTTGTTTGGAGCTTTTATTTTCCAGGCACACTTTGACCTGCTCGATCCTCTATATTCTTCTCTCTCTCTCTCTTCCCCCCCCTTTGTCATTTTCCTCTCTGATTTTGGTCTCCCGTGTGTTTGACCACACACCGCTTCCACATACAAGCAAAAAGGAAACCCTCGAGTCACGAGGCCCTGATAACTAAGGGGTTTTGTTTTGAGAGCCCAGGGATCCTGGACCACAGCCAGCCCCCCGCTCCTCAGCTGAGACAGGCTCAACTCTTCTGTCCTCCTGTCCCCACCCCAGCCCCGCCCTGCCGCACACAGTGGCCGATGTTGGCTGGGTGCTCTGCGGTTAACAAAGAGGAGGGAAGGACGGAGAAAGGTATTGGTCACATTTCTCCATTGAAGGAACCGGGGATTGGAAACAGGAGGGGATTTTCCCAGCTCAGAGCCAGTAAGCAGCCAGGCCGGGACAGGACCCAGTCTGCCCTGGAGCCGGGCCTCATTCTGCAGCCGCGTTGTCATCAGCATAATCTCAGCCAGCCAACTGGGTGTCACAGGTGTACCATGGCAGCCGCCCTTCCCTGAGCGCTTACTCTGTGACAGTCCTCGCCATAACCTGAGCTCAGGACAGTGACGTACTTTCCTGAGTCTTCCCTTCCAGCACCAGAGCCAGGACGGGGCCCAGGTCTGGCTGCCATGACACCTGGCCTCTTAACAGAAGGGTCACCTGCACAGGCCGAGGTGGCACAGCAGAGGGACACTTACGTAGTGAAGGACTCTGGGAAGGCTTCCCAGACGCAGGGATATTTGGGGTGAGCCGAGGAGGGGGTCCAGGCCTTCTGCACAGCTTGCTCCCTGACCTGCTGAGCTCGCATTGTTTTCCTAATCAGTACGTACATCTGAGAGTCTCAGAGTGGATCTGTGGCCTTATCCCTGTTCCATGCTTGACCTTCTCCACAACCTCTCCAAACCCACCATGAGGCTTTCTAGCTTGCAATTCCCTAGTACTAGGAAGCTTCCTTCCTTCTGAAGCAATTGGTTCTTCTTTCTTTTTTTTAGTTTCAGACAGAGGAAGGGAGGGAAGAAAGGGAGGCAGAGAAAGAGAGAGAGAGAAACATCAATGTGAGAGAGAACCATCCATCAGTTGCCTCCTGCACCCTCCCTGAGCAGGCATGGAACCTGCAACTGGGCATGTGCCTTGACTGGGAATCAAACCCGCCACATTGGTCAGGGCAACTGCTCCCTCTTTAAAATGCTCCTTAGGAATCTTGTCTTATTTAGTGAAAAACAGCCTCTTTATGCCACCCAGCCCTCCATATTGGGGGAAGTCTCAGGACACATTTACCCTTGGAAGCAGCAGGCACCAGGCCAGGGGCTGGGAGGTGAGCAGGCTGACCTCTCTGCGTCCACGTTGCTGAGAGAGGCGTGATTTGGTGGAGAGGCCGGTGGTGTGGCCTCCACAAGCCCTGGCTTCTCGCTACCAGTTTTTGTCCTGGGATCTTATTTGGGTCACTGTCCACCTCAAGTTCCTTCCCCACAGGCCAGGAATGTGATGGGTTATTCTGAACAATGTGGTTTAGGTTATTCTTCCATTACTTCTCTGGTTATTCCATCCCATTATTTCTCTATTAGCTTTGTGTATGTGTGTGTGTGTGTGTGTGTGTGTGTGTGTGTGTGTGTGTGTGTGATGCGTACAAAGTTGTGAGCAACAAGTTCAGCCCACTGTCCTTCACTAGGTGAGTGTCCCACTACAGGCTGGGTCAGGAGTAGGTACAGGGAACGTGAGTTCATGAGAACGGTCTCCGCCTTTGAGGAGCTCTCTGTGCTGGGGAGATCGGGAAACTGCATGTGGCTGTGTCCGGAGGCAGGGAGGTGCGATGCGCGGGCCGTGGCAGCGCTGCTGGGAGGAGAGAGCCGCTGGGCACGTGTCTGCACTCTGAGCTGGCGCTTTGAAGAGGACACCTCCACTGCCGGGGAGGGGCGCGAAGAGGAGTGAGGAGGCAGAGACCCTAGGGATACTGGGCAGGTAGTTTCGCCTGACGTGGGTGGCTTCTCAGGAGATGGGTAGCCTGAGCACATCATCTGACGAGGAAATGAGTGGCGGTCTCCTTGGCTGAAGTCTGGAATGCAGCAGCTGGGGTGGGGGTGGGGGGCAGGCTGCACAGAGCTCAGAATTGGAGTGTTGAGTTTGGGGAGCACGTGGGTTGCTCTAGCGGCAGCATCCAGTGTGCAACTGGAAGAGCAGGCCTTGGCCTTGGGGAGGCAAGCCTGGAGGGAGCTGGAGAATCGGCGGCTGTCACCTCTTGTCAGCGTAGCTAAAACTGTAGAGGCTCGTTTGGTGCCACCCGAGGTGTAGCAAAGGCGTGACCCATCGTGCACTGGTGGGAGTGTGCCATCCAGCTGCAGCCAGGAGAGAAGTCTGAAAAGCAGTCACGTAGTTGGGCCAGCATCGCCCATGCACAAAACGCTCAGCTGCAGTATCTCTAACCCAACAGCCCTTTCCAGCAGGTGTTTATAACCCCACTTTACAGATGAGGAAACGGAGGTTCGGATGGTTTTAGTCAGCTGGTGCCGGTTTAGAAGACAGACCCATCTGACTCCCAGGTCCACGGAGCGTCCAGGACCACAGGTGTCCCCTCTCGGGTACTCGCTCACTTGCTAGCTGGCAGTGAGCATCTTCCAAAGGGAAGCCTCCTCACATCCATCCTGCTTCTTTGCCCTCAGAGCGAAAGCCCATCCATTGTTTTTCGTGCGCGTGCATCATCCACCAGGGATCTTATTTGTGCCGATTGCCAGCACATCCTGGTGTGTGTTCGAGTGTGATGATTATCAGGTGAACCATCCCCTGCTTGCCTTTGACACAGCATCCCTATTACCCAATCACAGGTGCAGAGGGCCTCCTCTCATCACTTCTTTCACAATCATCCCATCTTCTGTTCCTTTCGGGGCCTTTTGAAGGCTGATGGTGCACTGTGACATAAATGTGCATTTTGTGAGTTATAATTTTACATGGAATTTCAATAAGCTGTGTGCACACAGGGTGAATATGCAGGCCACAGCTGGGGAATACTCTACTCTGAGTTCCTCTGGCTTCGGTGTTATTTCAAGTTTGAAAATGTGTGAGGAAGAAAACATTCGGGCAGTCGGAAGTTCAGTCTGTCTGTCTTCTTCCTCTTTTCTTTTATACATTTTTAGACACTATTAACACTTCACCCTTCATCTGGTCCCTCCTTGGATACCTCTGACATTTTCTTGATATTTATTTAGACGTTCATGGTACCTTTGTTTTGAACTCTGTTTAAAAGAATCAGTAACTTAAAATAAGCATTTTTTTTTTCTCACGGAAAATGTGCAATTAGTGAATTACATAAAAGTGGATGTCCACTTATCTTTTTTATGTGTCAAAATATCATGATATAATTGTATGAAAAAAAATAAAGAAAACTAACTTACCATCAAACCCGAATACCTGCTGTGAAGTTGCAGAAACAGCTCATTTTATTACATTTTCTAGAGCAGCATTTCAGAAAAGAGGGGAAAATGTACAGAGAGAACTGCATGGGTGTCGTCTTGGAATTTACAAACCAGGAAAGATGCATTTAATTGGAAATAGCTCCTTTTTCTGTGAGTGTGATGAAAGTGGATTTCAGACATACTGGAATTTGACTCTCTCCTCCAAGGTGCAGACAGTATGATCTCACTGTCATCACCGAAAATGAAAGTTTAAAGAAAAAAAAAAGGTGTCTTTTGCCAAAACTTTGCTACTTCCCCAGTTTCGGCCAAGGAGCCTTGTCTTGTGTGACATAGGCTCTAGACTTGCCAAGTCTAGCCGAGGCAGTATTTTCTCAATTATTCCCATCTCTTATGTTTTTTTGTTTTTGTTTTTGTGTTGTTGTTTGTGTTTTTTTTTGGGGGGGGGGTGCTGTCAGGTAATGTTATCATTAACCCATTGCTGTTGTGCTTGAAAATAATCCTGCAACTCTAGATGTATTTTGATAATAGAACTTGAAAGATAAAAAGAAAGTTGTTTTTTGAATGAATGCATTAGAAGGGGAACTGAATAAAGCCAAATGAATTGTGAAAATGGAAACTATTTTGACTCTCTGAACACTAGTTATTTTAAGTGATTCTACATTAATATTTTCCTACTTTAATGCATTTGAGGGAGAGAAGTCATCATCTCGCGTGATCAACTGGAACGGCTCTCAGCCTGGAATCTTCCACATAAGTGGATAATTAATTAGTTACTGCACTTAATTGTAACTATTATCATCCTCAGTCGTAATAAAGATGCCGATTTTTTGAAATTTAAATTATTTACTACATCAGATCACTTAGGGCATCTTTTTATAATAATATGATCTATCTATTTAGAATTCTCTTTTGGACTGAGGTTATGGATCTCATAAGAGAAAACAATAGTGGTTACAAACTTGTTCCTGCCTCCTCCCCCCGAAACCCCATTATCCATACAAAAGTATTGTGTGTTTCTTTTTTAAAGAATATATGGAAATTTTGAGTCATCTCTGGATTCTGGATTGTGAACATGCGTTTATTCTTTTTGTCTTGGAAGCAGCATCTTAGTGGAAAGAGAGGCCTGAACTTGACAGAGTCCTGGCTTGAGAGGGCTGTGTGATCCCGGACAAATAACTTACCTCTCCAAGCCTATTTCCTCTTTGTGAAAGGGCTTTCATTACCCCGACCTCCGAACGCTGTGGCGAAGACAAATGTGTCAGTATTTATTAGCAGTAATCATAATAGAGGTTACTCGGTGCCAGGCACTCTTCAAAGCACTTGACACATATTACTCGCTTATCCTCACAACAATCCTGTGAGGTGGATACTATTATTTTTCCGATTGTGCGGGTGATAGAACTAAAGTACCGAAAGGTTAAGCGACCTACCCAAGGTTACCCAGCTGGGAACATGAGGATCAGAATTCTAACTCGGAGTGTCTGGCTGCTGCGTCCATGTTGTATTCTTTCTCAGACTTGCAGTGTCTGGAGGTTTGATAAATGCTTGTCATCTGTAGGACCTTTCAGCTCGGATGCAAGCAGGGAACATTCTCGTGCAGGCCGGGAGGATGGCCCAATAGATTGCTCTTCTCGCCTAGTCTTCTTGATCGCAGGCCCAGGTCTAAGGGAAATCACGTTGCTGGATGGAAGAAATGACACCTCCGACCCAAGGCCATCTTGGGATCATCATGTCACGAGGGAATCTTTAAGTATTCTATTTCTAAATTCCAGTCTAGTTTGGGCTATATTTACAGCATTTAGCATATAAAAAACCATTGGGAAAGTGGACCGGTTGTGTAATGGAATATTTCACGTTCCGGTTGAGCCATAAAGCTCAGGGCTGATAAACAAAGCATCTGAAGCCAAATGGCTCCTCATCTGACCCCAATTAAAATGAAGACTTCATTCCGTTCTGTCCTGACGGAGAGGAACATATTGTTGCCTTTAAGGGAGTTTGGTTTTGTTAATGAAAGAATTTTATTTCACCCCCTCCCCCCACACACAATATCTAATTAAATAAGATCCTATTCGTTAGGACTTCTGGGAGAGACATATTAATTCTCTTAAAGTTGTGTTCCTTATATGCCTCAAAATGTAGAGGGGACTTATAAATCCCACTTTACAATCCATTATTCAAAGAAGAAATAAAAGCAAGTCTTTTTAAAGACAAACCTTATCTTCCCCAAGGTACATCTGTTTACACCATCTATTATCTCTCCCACCTGTGTGTGCAGGTAGCATGGCTTCGACATAAAATACCACACATTTACATAAAGCCTCATTTCCTAGAAGCATTTGTACTCGTACATATTGTAATTTACCAATCACCATAGATCTGTCCATATAAAATATCTCACACAGGGCGTTGTAGCTGTGAAAATATGTTAGGTAACATAAGTTGGATATTGATGCCAAATTGTCACGGAGTTCCTTCAGAGTTCTCTTGAAGAAATATGTGACTGTCTGAAGAATCCATCCTTTAACATCAAGAGTGAATGCCAGCCAGTTCTTGGGGGAAGGGAGCTTTTCCCGTGTCATACTCTTCACTGCTTTTCTGTAGCCTTTTTCTGTATGTGCTGCCGCCCAGCATGAGTGTCGAGTCCACAATTAACAAGCAGAATCAGGCTGGTGTCGTTATAAAGAAGTTCTCTTCAGCTCAGCTAGGCATGAGCAGGCGGTCGGCTTGTGAGACCCTCGTTGGTCACCTCCACACCCCTGAGGAATTGCCTGCGGAGCTGCGGGAAAACAGGACCGGTCTGGGCTGGGCATCCGGAGAGCGGCCTCCAGCAAGCCCCTCCCTTCCCTGGCCTTCAGTTTCTTCATCTTCACAACCGCGGAGCGGGGTCAGCAGGTCTCTGAAGGCCCCTTGGCTCCGCCGTCCTCGGGTTCTGTGTTCAGCAGAGCAGAAAGGACATGATGCTTGAAAATCCACTTAAGAATTTACAGTCAGATGCTAAGGATTTATGTTCTGAGAAATCAAGTCTTTAAGTCTATGAAACTTAAGACACTTAAACCACATTTTTAAAAATTATCTTACTTAGCCCTGGCTGGCGTTCTCAGTGGTTAGAGTGTCAGCCTGTGCACCTACATGTCGAGGTTTTGATTCCCAGTCAAGGACATGCACCTAGGTTGCAAGTTCAATCCTGGGATGCATGAAGGAGGTAACCAATTGATGTGTCTCTCTCACATCGGTCTTTCTCTCCTCTCTTTCCTCCCTCTCTTCCGCTCTCTAAAAATCAATGGAAAAAATATCGTCAGGTGAGGATTTCAAAAACAAGTTCTATTACTTTGCATGCAGTGGCTCCTTCGGGCATTCAGTGAGGATTCGCCCAGCAC
Organism: Lasiurus borealis; assembly: GCA_004026805.1. Taxonomy (NCBI): domain Eukaryota; kingdom Metazoa; phylum Chordata; class Mammalia; order Chiroptera; family Vespertilionidae; genus Lasiurus; species Lasiurus borealis. Next base: position 37,579 of record PVJN01015963.1, read on the forward strand.
ACCCGAGCAGATGTTCTGTGCAGGCCTCGTGCCAGGGGTGCAAAGACAACTCATTCATGGCCCTGCCTTCCAGGAACTTCCCTTCTGTGGGGGAGGGGGCGGAGGGAAGCAAAAAGCAGGTAAAGAGATATTCCTGCATTAAAAGAGATCTCTATATTGTATTCTGGGCCGGGGCGGGGCAGGAGAGGCAGGTAGGTGAGATGCGATGAGGACAGGTGTCACAGAGGAGGGGCTATCTTGCCGGACCTTGAAAGGTGGCTGCAATCTCATCAGTTAGAGGAGGGTCCTCATTCTCAGCAGAGGCACAGGGGAAAGAAGGGGGCAACATACTGGGGCAAAGCCATGAGCTCTGCACTGTTAAAACACGGGGGGTGGGCTGAGGAAGGGGCAGCGGGAGGATAAAACTAAAAGGGAGACTTTGAAAAACCTTAGGAATCCCATTCTAAAGAATAGGCCGTGTTTTTCAAACTGGTAGTGATGGGTGTGCTTTGAATAAAATGCGTTCTGTGGCCACAGACTCTGGGAGCACAGTTGACTCAGGTCCCCTCTTGCAGGAACACTGTGCAATAAAGACTACATATGCCTTAGCAATAGCCTAGACTAAACTTGGTTTAACCCGATATTCCTCACATTTTTGACCATCAAACCCTCTGAGACCGAAGTCCCATTGATGCTGTGGAGCCAGCGTTAGCACATAGAGCTTCAGATGGGAAGTTCCACTGGGCACCTCTTTTTTTTCTTTTCTTTTTTTAAAATATATTTTATTGATTTTTTACAGAGAGGAAGGGAGAGGGATAGAGAGTTAGAAACATCGATGAGAGAAACATCGATCAGTTGCCTCCTGTACACCCTCCACTGGGGATGTGCCCACATGCAAGGTACATGCCCTTGACCTGAATCGAACCTGGGACCCTTCAGTCTGCAGGCTGACGCTCTATCCACTGAGCCAAACCGGCCTCGGCCACTGGGCAGCTCTTGTCCGGAGACATACAAGGTCCCGTCAGCATTTTAGAAAGATCGCTCTGGCCTGGAGGAGGAACTGGAGCTGGGGGAGAAGTCACCGGTATTAGAAAGGGAATCAGACACCTGGTTACACTGGAGGTGTTCAAGGTGCATTTCTAGGAGTAGCCCCTCTGAATACAGTCCACACCTGCCTCACTCTGATATGCAAGCCTTACATGAATCCTACAAGTAGGAGGCAGGCCAGGTGCTGATACTTCGAGCCATCTGTCTGGCAGCCTTTCAAGAGCTCAGAGACAACATTGGTGGCTGACACTGGAATGGCTTGGTGTTAGGAGCCCAGAGGCTAAAGGTTTCCATGGCTCCCTGAAGCCATATATTGTGTGCTAGCGACTATGCTAGGTACTTTTATATATATTCCCAGCTATTTCTTGAAACTATCTAAAAGGGAATTGCTTTTGTTCCACTTTGATGAGGAGGGAAAAACAGAGAAAGTGTGTGACCATCCCAAGGTCACATGGCTGGTGGTTAGGTTTCAACCCATCAGACTCCTTGGTGCATAATCTGAACACAGCTGTACCGCCTGCCCAGCTAGCCTCCGTTTGAAAGCAATGAGCATCTGCCAGTTACTGTGCATAGCACCTTACATGCATTATTTAGTTTACTCTCCCCAGCAGCCCCGTGAGGTAGGTGCTATTATCCCTGCTCAATCGATGAGCAAACCAAGGCTTTGTTAAGTAGCCAAGGTCACAGCTTGACCTTGCAAAGCCAGGAATTGAACTTTGGTCTGGCTGCTCACTGCTTCCCCCTAAATAATTCTGAGGAGTTTGTTCAAGAAATTGCTCAGAAATGTTTCTCTGTAGACATATTAGGAAGAAAGGGAATGGGCTTTATTTTTTGGTGCAAAATGCTATGCCTCTGGGCTAAGTTGAGCCTAATGGTTAGATCCTGGCATCAGGCTGGGAATGAGAAACCCAGATGTGAGTGAAGGCGGTTTGTATTACATTCAGCATGTGTTCTCACGTTCCTTCTGTAGTCCTGCCACTGAACTCAAAGCTGACGACTCTAAGTTCCTAACACCATCTCTGCCTTCACAGGCCAACGGGAGACATGGAGAACTCTCCATGCAACATGTTCAGTGCGATCATAGAAGTGTGTTCAGAAGAGGGAGGGATGAACTCTATTTGAGGGATTACTAGTAGCAGGCTTCACAGAAGATGCGTCTGCAGCGCGTTTAAAAGGATAAATAGGAGTTTGCCAAATAGTGAAGCGGAAATGTGGGAGCCTGTTTTCTCTCTGAGATTGAATGTTGATAATCCACCTGCGAACAGCATCAGAGTTTCAGAAAGAGGTTGAAATTGGTGTCCTTGCTGCCTTGATTTGCTTTTAAGAAAACCCTGATCCCCCCTTCTGCCAACCTGATAGGATTGGAATCCTGAGATGTGGTTTCCAATCACGTCAGGCTGGAAACCTGTGGAGGCCTTTAGTGTCTGTCTCCTCTGAGTGGCATTTACAAATGTTTGTTCATTTAGAGACCCTGGTGTGTTCTGGGTGACCTGCTTCATTTAAAATCATTCAAATGATGAAATCTGGGAGGTACAGGGTGGGGAGAACTAAATGTTTAGTCTTCCTGCCTTTAATGACCCCCCTCATGTAGGCTGAGTAGTTGGAGTGAGGGTGGGCTTTCGTTTGCCCGGGCCTGAAGGGAGCCGACCTTCCTTGCTCAGTGAGTAGCGGATGCTTGCTCTGTGCTGCACTCCGAAGGGACAGAGAGGAGGACACGGGCCCTGCTTGCCCGGTGCGCAGAGATGCGTAAGGAGCCAGAGGAAGTGTTTAATGTGGGCAAGGAGGGCTACGGGAGCAGCAGGCTCAGCCCGCCCTCCTGAGGGAGGTCACTGATCTGAGCCTCCAAGGATGAGCTGCCACCATCGCCATCAGCGGGAAGCAGGAGGGAGCGGTGGGTAAGCACATGGCTCCGGAGGCAAAGGCAGGTCCATATGCTAGCTCCCGTGCGTGTCCTTGGTGAGTCTTTAATTTCTTCATCGTCTTCTCATCTGTAAAATGAGAATAATAGTCTCTACCTCTTGGGGTTGTTGCGAGCGTGAATTGAGTCATTATCTGTAAAGCGATTAGAATACTGCCTGGTGCATACCAAGGGCTGGAAGAGCGGTGAACAATCATTGTCACGTGCCAGACACCGTGTTTTTAAGCTCATGAGCCTCCCCACAACCCTCTATGGTATGTGCTTTATCCCCATATTCAGGTGAGGAAACCAAGTGTTAAAATTGACTGAGTTGCCCAAAACCACGCGTGTAGTGAGTGAGCCAGGAGTTGCACACCGACCTGTTGGGCTCCCCAGCCTGTGCCTCTACTCACATCTCCACTGTGTACCTCCTTCTTCCAACTTCTGGATATTTTGAATAGTGTTTCTGCTTTATGGTAGTTAAAGTCTTTTTGCAAGAGGAAAATTGTTGACCTTTGGTAAGATATGGTATGGAGAGGAAGGATGGGCTTAGAGTAAGAGAGACCTGGATTCAAATCCCAGCTCTGACCAGCACCCTGGTGATCTTAGATCAGTTGCTCTGCTTCCCTGCGCCTCCTCTGGAAAGCAGGGATAATAATGTCTGCCTCACAGAGGCCAAATGAGAGGTGTGTGTAAAGCTATGTGTGCCACATGCACATAGTAGGGACTCTGTAAATGTTCAGTGTCCCTCTGCCCTCCCCAACCTCCTGTCTAGACCTCTTCTTTATAACCAGAATTCCCCCGTTATTTCACCCAAGGCTTCACATATCTAAACTGTCTCTTAGTTGTCAGCACGTAATTCTTCTATTAACAGTGTCTTTCCGACATGAACCCTAAAGTTTTCACACATCATTTTTTCATACCTGTGCATCTCCACATACACCCTTAAGGCTCCTTGCGCGGTAATTACACCCTTTCCTTCCCCCGGCATGGGGTCTGGGTTGATAAGGCAACTGCTGTTTTTGTGGTTTTGCTTATAAAATCAGTGTCCCATTTCCCAAGGTTTGGGATTTAACTCGAGGAGAGGAGTTGTTGTTTTAGGCAGAAGGGAGATGGGTCTATGGAAATAAGAATTAGAAACATCTAGCATTTATAGGGTTGGCCATAGAAGATGGGTTCAGCATGCTTAGTTTTTATGGTTGGAACGATGCCCATAAGGCACTCTTCCTGGCTGCGGAGAGGAGCGGAGACATCATGTGGAAACTCACATCAGGAGCCTCAAAAATGCGCCTGGCCAGTTGGATTCCACAAGCTTTTCTTGAGTCACTACCGCTTGCCGGGCCTGTTGAGGCCGTCATTCCTGAACCCCCAGGTGAGGGAAGTTAGCCTGGGAGCCCACACTTCCGGCCCGGCGCTGGCAGAGCTGTGGGGAAGGCCAGCCTGGGGAAGCGTGCCAAACCCAGCTGCGACAAGAATGCGGGCTCAGCGTTGAAAGTGGTCCTCCAGGAAAATGTGTACAGGGGCCCTGTCATGGAGGTGAGCAGCACCGGCGGCTGTGTGGCAAAACATGCCGGGGGCTGCTGGGGGGTGAGAGGAGAAGTTGGGGTGCAATAGAGAAAGGCTATGTCCGGGGAAGCCCAGAAACACACATCCTGGTCCTCAGCCCAACACATGTTCACAGAATGAGCACAACCCCACCAGCCTGGTCCCACACCAATCACAGGGTCCTGGTAGCAGCTTCTAATGAAGTTTTATCACAGTCCCGAGTGCACCGCTGACCTGCACGCTCTTCCACGTGGCCTGATTCATGGGACATTTGTGCTGGTCTGCAGGTTCGAGGAGGTATTTATTCTCATTTTTGCCTTCCCGGTCCTGCAGAAGTTCTAATTTGTGCTGGCAGCTTTGGTAATTAACAAAGTGTGTTCTGTGAAGTGAAGAAAGGAACTCAGGACCGGGCCGCCTCGCTCTGTGTATTTATGTGTTTAGTTGTAAATACCAGTTGAATCCTTAAAAGGAAGACCTGTTTGTGTCAGAAATGAAAAGGAACCCACGCTGAGCATGTCTTGTTCCAAATCACCTGATGAAGAAGAGTTTTTTGAACTCTGACTAGTATTTAATTTTAGCTTTTTTTTTTTTTCTTTTTTTTTTTGTTAAAAGCACCAGGGAAAGCAGGGAGGTTTTCAGATCTTTAAATTTCCTTTTTTGGGAGAGATGACAGTGTTCCTCTAAAGTTTGTCTCTTACCTTTCCACCTTTGAACAATTGATTTTGATTAGAAACATTACACCCAGCATTTACTTTGACATCCCTGAGTACAAACAGTCATTTTAATGGTTTTTTTAGAAACAGAATCGTGACAGGGACATCAATCCTCTGCCTGGTGTATGAAAGCCTGGCATATTAATTGGCTGTCAGATTCTGAAGAAATAATGGATTAATGTGCTTGATCGCAACGCTCTGTTCAGACTGAAGTTTGATCCTGATGTCCCCAGTCTCTCCGCTTAATGCAATTACAGATATGCATTCCGGACATTTGAGTGGATTGCATTTCATTAATATGATTTGAGCGGACAACATTAGGCTGCTGTCGGGTCCTCTCTGACAGCTAATTACTAGAATGAAGCGTGTACACCGCTAAGGAACAATGGTGCCCTTAGTGAGGCCATTAAAACAATAGAAAAAACGTGCTTTAAACCACTCGGAGAGCTACTCTCCATCCTCGTCACGGGTTGTGAAGATAGCTCAGAGGGGGGAGGCGGAGGCACAGAGAAGGACAACAGCTGGAGGGATCTCTAATAGCAGGGCTGCTGC